>JAHFWI010000019.1:6600000-6878082 GCA_028554975.1 Himalopsyche kuldschensis | reverse complement strand
ACCGACATAAATTTATGAATAATTGTAATCTTTTAAATGATCAATTAGTCTTCGTTTCCTCGCCATTACTATACCCAATTCACTAAACCAATTCTTATTGTATTTTTTTCTACTTTTATTTCTAATTTTTTATTTTTTATTTTCCTTTCTTTGATTTTAATTTGTAAGAATTGATATGGCTTTTATTCTGTTACAGGCACTGACTCATTTGAACTCATTACCGGGACTTCCATCTAATTATGGATGACAGACATTAGCTTTATTTATTTTTATTAAATTCACTTAATATTTGGGCTTTTACTTTGTTAATGCTAAATTCATACTTAATTGATTTTTGATGTGTTAGTTATTGTTAAATTCATACTTAATTGATTTTTGATGTTTTAGTTTTGCATTGCTAAGAGGTCTTGAACATTTTATTTTTAGTCTATTTGTCTTGTAATTTACTTAATTTATTTGCTTAGTTGCATTACCAATTGTTTGTCATACCTTGTTTTCATCCTTAACTTTTGCATAAATACCACTGTCTTATTGTATTTCTTATCAGTTGATAATGCTCGCCATGAGCGAAACCGGTCCTGATGTAATAAATCAGATGTGGAAAAAGTACTAAAAAAAATGTGTTATTATTTTTATTATAATGCCTTTCCACCAAGTATTGACAGTGAACACCTTAAAAGTGATCACCAATAAGTGTTGAATCAAATTTTGGAGGTTTCTTGCAAAAAATCTTTTAATGTAGTAAATATCAATTCATGGTTATAAGACATTCATTGTTTACTCTTAATATGTTTACTATCAATATTTGATGAAATGGAATTATATCAAAAAATGATAACACATTTTTTGTACTTACATACATACTTATCACACATTAAATGTATTAGAATCAGGATCGGTTTCACTCAGCGCAAGCATTTTCAACTGAATACATTTTTATCAGTTTAAAATGCTCACGATGAGCTTAACCAGTCCTGATCATAATATATTTTATTTATTTCAATGCAACAATATACATTAAGATTTCCGTATTATTTCACATTTATTATGTACAAACGAACTAAACGTAGTAACGTTACTTTGACGCTGGTAACTTCAACAATACGTATCGCCATAAAACGTTTGTGAGGCAAAATTTCGCTTGCGGTATTCCGACGTGTCAAAAATCTCGGTCGAATTTTGTATCTCATATTGTAGATTTGAATTCCGTTCTCCGTACATCAAAGTATCAAAAGGCAATATCCGGCGACGAATATTGGGCGAACTTTTTACTCGTCCGTCGACGCTTTGTTGTGATTTTTTTTTATTTTAGAAATATGTCAATGATACAGCAGAAAAAAAAACGTTTGAAATTCTTTGATGTGACTCGGTTTCCGGTATAAAAAAAACTTTATTTTAGAAATAATAAAACACTATGTATTCTTTTAGAATTCTACTAATGTATACATTTCATACAAATCACTTATTAAATTCTCTGAATAGTAGAGATAGCATTGCTATGTTCAACAACACATGTTTACATACATTCGACTTCCTATACAAATTATCTGATTAAAAAAAATATGTTGGCTTTTGTAGCCTTACCTTAGTTATCAGGTGGCCTGGACTCATGTCCCGGCAAGAGCAAAATTTTTACTATTATTTTATGGTTATTTAAATTATTTGGAAATTGGACTGTTACTAATATTTTTTAAAATCCATCTCCACTCCCTCTTTGGAACATATGGCTCCGTTATGGATATTTTTCTAACTAGAACTGCTTCTTTAAATCAGTCACTCAACCTTTCTTTAGTTCGATGAGAGTAGGGATAAGGCTAGGACAGGACTAGTGGGTAGCAAAGCGCTCTTCTTACGCCCCGTTTGTGAGATTTGATGAGTGAGATGGAGTTATAAGGCAACAGGAACACATTAAAAAATAATCTATAAATCGACTGAAAAAATATTGAGGTCCTTTACTGAAGCCTACGACGTTTACCACTGCACCACGGACTCGAAAATGATATTATGAATCAACTTGGCATTATCTAAAGACAGATATCTGGCACTTCAGATTTTAGTGTAATTTTCTTAAGCAACTCATCAATTTTATTTTTAATAGTTGTGTTGAGTTTCATCCTATTGGAATTGTATAAAATCCCCAATTTATATATGAAAACTTTTATGAAACGCGTCCAAGAATGTTTGACTAATTTGTCGTAATTAATTGTAAATTCGATTACTGTGCAGAGTTTACCCAACTACAATGGATTAATGTAGAAAATATGTCATACTTCATTAGTTAATTTTTGTTTTAAAAATTTCATAGCCTTTGCAACTGAAAAAACAGTGGAATCAATATTTTAAATTTGGCTTAATTTTATGCAATGAATCCAAACTACAACTGCGCACTAGGTATCAATATTATGTTTATGATTTGTCGGCCAACATTCATAAACCATTCGATAAATTTATATATTATTTGTGCAATATCTGTAGGGCTGTAAATTTTTATATTATTTTGTTTGACAATTTAAGGATTTTATACTATAAAAGTAGTTTTAATTAACACAGATGGAACGATATATATAAAGGACATATTGTATATTAGAAAGATTATATTCATACATTATTAAACATTACATAAAGTCATCATATGGGAGAAAGTAACTTACTATTGAACCAATTAAACGGATTCAATAAACGTATTACCCCTCGTACTTTAAAGTAAAGATATAGCTTTTTTACATAATATGGTAGGTATATAATATTGCACTTTTATGTGACGTTTATGTTCGTTACACGTCAAAAATTTAATTTCCATTATCGTTAATAACACATTCGGTATCTCTCTTTTGTATGACGACAGTAAATAAATATGTATATCGGTTCCTTTCGAAATAAAAACAAGATAATAATCAATCATCGTTTTCGAGATCGGATATAGTGGCTAACAACAGATTAAAAACTCGCTTGAAAGCGCAACCGGGTGAGGCGTTATCCCCTGATAATATCTACCGGTATTTCAAAACAGTTTTCTTCTAACTTTGTTTGAAAGTAAAAACTTAGCGACGGTCTTTCTACTGATTTTTGTTCAACATATTCTGTTGAAGTTCAGGTGTCATTTTCCATTTTACATACAATCATCTCACTGCATAATTTATGTGTGTTTTAATCCACCACATGAAGTGTACATCTCAAAACGATTGCAACTTATCAATACAATCCTGATAGATAGAACATTATCTATAAATTATGATATATATATTTTTAGAAATTGGTTAGTGCACTGATATATGTTAAATTATTTTACCGTACATTCTACCAAAATCATCTTTTTTTATTAATTTTCAATAGTTACATGGAGACTAAGTTACTCCACTATTCGCAAGTTCGTTCGTGAGACCTCTTAAATGTTACACTTGAGCCATCACTGTAACCCAAAGATCTCTTACCTGAATAATTATGATGGGAAAGCATCTGAAAATCGTTATACACCGAAATCCATTCTTCTCTAAAGGTAACAATAAAAATTAAGCTGACCTCTTGAACTGACTTCACTAGGGATAACTCACCACTACAGCAATCGCGCCCTCCTGTCAGCAGCGATGGTAAGAGACTTGAATATAAAAACTAAACTTAGAGACATTGACACTAACGCGCCTCAGAACTTGACGCTCCATCAAATAACTCCATAAAATATTTCCGTCTTAATATCCATTGTAATTTTTACTACCTATTATAAATGAATACTGAACCTTTTTTAAAAAACTTTTTCAATTTAGTTGTTATACGCAAATTGCTACAGCAAATTATCCGATGAATTTTATTTGCTGCCTTAATTATCCTGTGATGTCTTTGCGTCGGATATATCTTTAGTTTGGTAACAGTATATTCATTCAGAAAATTTTCTTTCCGTTTTCTTAGATTCATATTGTAACGTTACTTTATATATTTGTTAGTACTCCATACCCTGGCAAACAATCTGTCTGCTACTAACAATTATTAATCTTCAACGGATAATTAGTTGATAGTGATAGTAACTAAATTAAATAAATGTAAATACACAATAGTTTTAAATTAAAATAAATGAATTTGTCAACCCTTGTGCAATCACAAACATGTTCATTGGTCCGTTAATCATTTGAACATAGATTATAGCACTCAGAGACCAATCCATTTCAATTTATTGTATGTACAACACTGTGTTCCAGTTTGTATAGGAATTAACATATTATCAAATAAACCGGCGATTGATCGATGCGCATTGGGAATATATCCAAGTTTTATGAATAGATATCAAAGCTGGAAAACTAAAAAATAGTAAGTAAGCTACAATTTATTTAGTTTCATAAGAGCTAGATGAAAAATATTTAATAAATCTTTAAAATAGTACTTGAAGTTTTCATGATCCGTTTATTATGATCAATTTAGATACTTTAACTATCAATTATTCAAGTATTTTTATTATTAATTATTAGTGGCTAGACATTTATCTTTTAATAAAATGTCACATAACATTCAGTACTGGTTTCATTTGATGAAGGAGCATATTCTTAGTCGCTAAGCTAAGAAACCAGCCTTGATAATAATTATAGAAAAACGGTTTTACACTTTTAAGTTTAAATTTATCCTTTTTAACTTGTCACTGTAGCTTCCCACTGTCAATACTTGATGGAATAGAATTATTTATAAAAATAACACATGAAAATAAATCTTGAACTTTTTAAAAATACTAAAATGAAAAGTTTTCAAAAACATTTTTAACTTAGTAGCTGTTGAAAAATTAAAAATATATATATTTTGAAACGAAAACTGATCAAATAAGGAAATTTTAAATAAAATTTCACTTACGTCGTTTTTGCGTTATTACAATTTCTACCTATTCAGCAATTCCATGTTGTATGGATTATCTGATATCGTCGTCCCAAAAGAATTATTATACATATTTTAAAAGAGAACTTTTTTTGTACCTCCACCTAAGCCGATTTGATATATTTATTCATAGAACATTTTTATATCGGCCTAGCAAAAAAATAGAGCTTTTTATCCGAGTAAAGTAAATGTTTAGGTTATAAGCGTATTTCGAAGACGCTGAAAAAAAATATCGAATGTTCTTGATATATCCAAGAAGGGACGTTGGATGCAGCGAAGAGGAAAGCGCCACCTGGAGGACGGAGATGTAAAGAGAGTGGCGGCTCGTCCATACGCACTAGGGAACTTCAGCACCACCAAGTAAATTGAGATAAATGAAAAATTATAATATACATAAATTTATGTCTATTATTTGAAAAAATCACTATCATCTAAGCGTTTATTAAGCTCGCCCGAGCACCAATGCATTCACTAATTATCACACAACGTGGTACAAATATAGATTATGCAGTACCGTTTGCCATATAACATATTCGAGTAAGGGAAGCAGAGGCGCGGGGAGGGGAGATTGCAAATACAAGCTTGCTTTGGTCTTTTTCGCAATGTCTTTTGCGTCCGTAAAAATGGCTATATATGGCTGCGAGCTTTATTTCTTCTAATTTGTTTCTCATAAGAAAGTTTTTTACTCAAGGAAAGAATTGCATAGATTTGATGATTGATGAAATACATCTCATTTTTTAAGTAAATAATTTTTATGTTAATAGTAAACTATAATAAAAATAAATACGTTTTTATATTTTTTATCAACCAAAGCACCCCCAGCTGTCTTATCCACAAGCCGCCACTGTGTCAGTAGCTATAGCTCGATCTGATCCGTAGAACAACCTATTTTATATATGTATTTATGTAATGCCCACACCAAATTCTTATTAAGTATTTCATTTGGAAGCATACAAAAACATTTCAGTGACAATCAAATAATTTTAATTTAGACCGACAAATTAACAGTTAAGTGGTATACGTCGTTGGCTTCACTAGAAGTTTTCACGAGCTTGAATCCAAAAAAATCATATATTAAACCTATTAACTTTTCATGGATTTTCTCCGACTTAGCGATAACCAAAGCGATTAACTTATCGCTAGTCCTGGAATAATCTTAATATTATTTTTTATTGCGATTGAAACTAAAATATGGCATGACAGCTTACGCCAGTGCACAATGCATTTGCGAAATACAATACACGATATTACATAAAATGTCAAACATCATTATTGTTAGTCAACAGAAAATGGCATAAAATACAACATATTATTTTTAAAGAAACTTTATTTAAAAATAAAACACGAAGTTCACTGCTGAAAATTTCCATCTCAATAGACAGTGCATTGACCATCCGAACAGTCTTTGTGACTGGTAACTCAAATGACTTTTACGACGATTATATATTTATTTACTAGTGTCGAAAAATAATTGTAGAGTGACTGAGTGACACGCAGTTCTTAATGATCAAATAATGTTAAGATAAGCTCCCCATGTAATGGTTACAAATTAAATTTTTGATAACATTCCCACTGACTATAAAATTTTAAATAACTTCGATTATTCCACGTATTGTGTTACAAATTGTGACACGTGTTTAGCCTCTTGCAGGTGCGTCATTAGACTTAGTATCGCTAAAGTTTGCTTAAGTAATAAAGCGAAAGAGGCGAAACACGTGTCGCAGTAAGTAACTTAATGCGTGGTATAATCAAAGTTATTTTAAATTTTATACTAAAACAAACATCCACACAGTTGCCTCCGAATTCATTGAAAGTATTCCCAGGAATTGTTTGGCAAATAATATCTAAAAATAGATAATTTATATCCGATCAAATTGACTTCAGATTTCCGGTATAATCATGAATCGATAGTATCTAAACAAAAGCACGCATAAATAATGTTTTAGCAAACTAAGTGACAGAAGATTTTATTTATAATTCGTTGGCCACGGGGCTTTACAAAGTTCCTAAGATGAAATAATTTCGCAGCAAAACTAACGGAAAACTGGAACCCGATCAAAGTTAACTAACGCAAAAGTTATCGCAAAACTTAAAACGCCTCAAAGCATCTGGTCGTTGTTTCTATATCAAATTCAAAAAGGGATCATTTCGTAATCAGAGACTATTACAACCCGAAGATTTATTAATTTAAATGTAAATCAAGACTTAGTTTGCGAGTCAACGGATAAATACTACCAGTGTAGTGATAACCGTTTTCTTTGTGCCATTTTTTTTCATTATTATTGTAAAGACGCATTTTCCAGCCAATCCTTCTTGTTACTTCGGAACATGAAACATTTCGTCAGTTTATCTTCATTGGCAGAACAATAAATTTTGGCGGAAAATAATTTTATCTAATATAAGCAAGCGGTAATATGTAGTTCCCATAACTCATTGGGTCAAAGTGTGTTGGAATAATTGGCTGATCTACGTCTACCTCTCAATTAAATATTTATATGGGTTAGGTGAATAAGTTTAGTATTAAAAAATAATAAAACAATTTTCGTACTTATTTCACATTTAATTTGTATTTTTAACTAATGAAAACCTGCTTGGTTCTTGTATATATCACTCTGTATCAGTGGTTCTCACGGAAAATTGCACTGTGGCCGCATGGTCAACATAAATGGTCATAAGGAAATGTCTGGTGGCCGCACCAAATTTATGTTTTGAGTTTGATGTGTGTAAGTTATGTCAAATGGACCTAATCTTGCTTTTCAATTTACTATAAGTATTAATTGCGTCCGAAATATTCAATTTTAAGAGTCTTTTTGACAAATTAACTTGTAAAACCACATAATTTTAAATATCAATACTTTCTATGAAGCTGTTGGTGGCCGCACATGAGAACCACTGCGCCTATATTGATGTACTTTGTTGAAAATGCTCATGATGATGTAAACCAGCCCTGATCCTATTAAATTAACTATGGAA
The DNA here is from genome assembly GCA_028554975.1 of Himalopsyche kuldschensis. Classification (NCBI taxonomy): domain Eukaryota; kingdom Metazoa; phylum Arthropoda; class Insecta; order Trichoptera; family Rhyacophilidae; genus Himalopsyche; species Himalopsyche kuldschensis. The sequence goes on along the minus strand of JAHFWI010000019.1, from coordinate 6,870,258 downwards.
AAGAACAAAAATGTTTTGTGTTTTTTTAAATATACTATATATCCACCAAGTATTGGCAGTGAACACCTTGAACGTGAAATAATCATAACTTGAAAATGGTCCCTTGTTTAACAATACGCTATATTAACTGTGCTGATAACTTTGTTATTCCAATTATTGTGTATCATGTACGTGTTCGCTTCTTTGAAAAGCATCTATAGGCCAACTTTTGTAAGTTTTAAATTTAAAAAAAGTATTTATTGCGTTCCTATCAAACTTGAATCACCATAAAAAAATATTCTCAATCTTATATAATTTGTGATGGTATTAACTATTTACACAAATACTTTGAATTACAATGCCGTGGTAAAATCATTAAAAAAGCAATTGTTTCTTTAATTTTTCATATGATATAATATATTTTCAAATGTGGTGCCATTTATTAAGTCGGCTACACATTGCTCGTTTCTCACAAGTAGACGTTACTACGCAAAGTTGTAGCTGCTTCATTTTAGTGTGCGCCAAATTTTTTCCAACAAACGCAATAAAATCTATTAGCCGATATACGAGATGCTTACAAAAAGCTTTACGAGATCGTGTAGTTTCGTGTAATACTTTTTACGACCATTAATAATTCATTCCTATAATTACAGCGTAGAGAAAAACTGAAAATGGCTTCATTACTTTCAATTGATTCCGAAACCGATAATACCATATACAGTGAAACCCCGATTCTACGTTATCCAAAGGACCGTATAAAACAAACGATTAATGCGGGAAAGTTTTATATGTGAATTAAATGCCGGGACTATAGAAAATAAACGCACCACGTGGGAAAAACGTATATTGCGAGAACGTAAGATCGGGGTTCCACTGTATTTACTTAGTTTTTAATCAACATGTTTTTCGGTGTACTTTTTAGTAGGAAGAAAATTTAAGATATTTTTTTATTTATACGATATTATTTTCTTCTTGGCGTCGGTCATAAATATGAAACGTGAATTTATTTCAAAGACTATTCGGCTAATTAATGTATTGCCTAGATATGTGGATATGCGGCAACATTTTTTTTTGATTTTCTTCTTATTAGAATTAGAATGAAAATATTTTTTGTTTTAGTCATGTCATTATTTCACACTAAACAATAATAATAAAAAAACTACTATAAATGAAACGACTGAATGTGCCAAGCTAATTGAAATAAGTTTAATTAATTCAGTCGCCGAAAAGAACAGCCATTTAGTAAAATCAAACTTTTTTCTTAAAAAGGTATAAGTACTAAAAACGTTTTACTATTTTTATTATAATGCTACTCCACCAAGCATTGACAGTAAACACTTTAAAAGTGAATGTGTGAGGCACTATTTTGTAAATAGTAAAATTTTCATAATTACTTCCATTTATAATCCGATAAATATCAAAGCTGTTTTCACTCGCAATCGAGAGTTTAGTTAATAAAACTCGCGATGAGTGAAACCGGTCCTGATCTTTTTCAGATTATATGTGGAAATATACCATAAATATGTGTACTTTACAGATAACAACTTTTCCATTTTCAATTTGCGTTTCCAATGCAACATACTTTAAAATAAAAAATAATTGTTTTATTAATGACCACTTTTATTGTTTCGAATGTCTATATTTCCTATACATCGATTCATTCATTGCACTAATACAAGGTAAGCTAGAATAAAAATCAGTTTTCCAGGCGGAGTTATCAAGGATGACTTTTGCGCGGCACCAAGCACTGAACGACAAGGTCACTTAACCCCAATATTCAAAAAAATCACAGTTATTTAATTACATATTCTTGAAGAATTATTTTAAAACACAAACCAAAAAAACAAGTCAAAGCTTCGTTTCACTTGTGGCATCATAATAATAAATACGTCATCTCGAATAAATTAACTCTATAGCAATATTTCTTGGTAAACCGAGATGAGGCAATATGAAATTTTCTCAGATCTTTTCCACGCCAAAGAATTTTAGCACCGGTAACATATATAACGCAAACTGCAATATTATGAATTTTCTTATCTAGCTTGCATGTTTGAAAACAAACTGATGTGATAGCAACATGGAGATATCTGCTGAGTTGCATTGTGTACATTTTTTACTTGCGTGTCAGCCATTTTTTCCAACGACAAATGTAATAATATTATCTGTCACACATTGGAACATAAATTACAAGCCCTAAGAAAACAGCATTCAAAATAAGCGGCTTAATATTAAGTATATTTTTAGTGAATACACAAAATACTCCGCCAAACAGTTTTATTGTGGGGCCAGTTTTCGCTCATTGCGAGTATTGTCAACCGATGAAATATTAATACTAACAGGGATTTTTTAATATCAAGCTATGGAAAAGAGATTGAAAAAAAACAAATAACAAGGTATACAAATTATACATTAAAATTATTTATTTATAATGTTTTTTCTATGAAGATGTCAACTGTTACTTCTTGGTGGTTTTAAATTGAAAAAAACTCTTTCTTTCATAGTACAATTTTCATATATATTCTGATAAAGATCAGGTCAAGTTTCGCTCTTCGCAAACTACAATGCCAACCACTACCGCGCAAGAAAAAGTTACAGCTCCCATACAAAAATGATTGATAGGTTTCATTACTTAAAATTAGCTCAAAATCGGATTTGTTTTTCATATAGAATTAAATATTTTTAAAAGGTATACAAAAGTTATTTACAGTTTTCAATTTAAATTAAATTCAGTAATGAACCGCTTAACTGAATTTTTCAGGATAGTTTTATAAGAGACCGTGCTATTTCGTGAACAATCATAATACTCTGTGAAAAAAAAAAATCAGGTGTATTATATAATCCAATGCTGTGGAGTCGGAGTTGGAGCCGTGGAGTCGGAGTTTTTTGGCCAGAGTCCGAGTCCTCGTGGAGTTTTGGCTGGAGTCGTACTCGAAGTTGGAAATTTTTAAGAGTCTTTGCATATAATATATCAGATTTGGACATAGGCCGGATTGGTTGGTTGATATACAATTGGATACACATAAATAGGAAAGGTAGGAAAAAACCGTGACGAAATTAAACTTTTTTTAGTCTTCACAGACCTATTCTAATCACACGCCGGCTCAGTAAAGTTGATTGTTTGTTTATGTGATTTCTACAACGACGATATATTGAATTTAAAATTGTTTCTTTCCACATCGCTGTCCTGAAACTTATTTGTGCCACCAAAGTGATAGTAAGTGTGTTAGTAACATGCAGCTAGAGCACACGTGTAGAATTCCATCGTCGACACTCCGTGCCATACCTCCTCGCCTGACTGGGTGATTTGCGAGCTGCAATTTCATGCACCTTCGGTCGAACACCTGCCGTCTGAACCGCCCCCGGAGGAAAATAGTTTGCTTCGTACAGTTTCCACGGGATTCTTGTTATATCTCAATCACTACGCTTTGTGCCATACCTCATGTAGAGTACCAGGGCCGAGCTTAAAATCAGATCAAAGAAGAAATCCTATTGATTGAATTTGGATTTACTTCGTAGAACTCTATTACAGCACGGTTAACAAAATAAAAAAATAATCTATACTATGTAAGCTTACAAACACAAATCTTGCCAGAAGCTTACTATGAAGATAGAAGAGCCACATTAACAATTATTAAGCTTTTAAATTTTCTATTCATTTCTATCGTGTATAAATAAGTTATCAAGTAAATATTTGGTAAATATGATGAGATTTTTATGAAATACGAAGAGCTAAAACTAAAATAAACTTTCTTTCTTAGAGTAACAAGCGTTGTAATGCTACTCAAAGAAAGAAAGTGTTTATGTTTATTGTAGAGCTTTCGGATGCACAATATTTAAGATCCATAATTTCACTAACATTGATCGGTATCGATGACATTCGCCGTTTGACGTTTGCTGTTTGTCTTTTGCCGATTGTCTATGGTACGGTACACGCGCCACCTAATGAAAGTTAATTGTACTATGGCTGTAACATTTGCGCAGGGGCAACAATAAATTATTAAAATGAACGGTATGGCAGCGCACGACATATGAAAAAGACATTGATTTTAATATAAAAGACCTACTGTAAGTTAATTTTACAATGTCAAAAATATCCGCGAAAGTGCAATCAAAAAGTTTGTTGAAGTTTCATTGCGATCGAATGAGCGGTATCGCAGCGCATAGGGTGCGAACAAACAAACAAACAAATACGTATTTTTATTTATTATATAGTTATTGTTGACAGCTATTTCGGCTTACTTCTATAGTTCTGACGAGAGCGTAAACCAGAATAAGTATCAACTATAAAGTATATAAAAATTGAATCTTTTTGTATCATGCAATGAGTTTTGTCATTGACAAGTTGGATTTCGTCTTTCGGCATCTTCATGCATCTTAAGTGCACACCTGGACTTGAACAGATGCGTAGTATATTGTTTTGTATCACTTATGTATCATAATAAAAATAGGTTACTAAGTGACCGCATTACAATCAACTATCGTTGAAAAACTTTTGTTTGGATAAATAAGCCTCATTGAAAGTTCGAGCGGAGATGATTTTCGAAAATTGCGCCTGAAAGTTTTTCGTCAAAACCTTTACAGGTTTTCAAAACATATTAAAAACCAGTGATATATGAAAATGTGAATCTTTGTTTTGTATTTAATTTAGTTTCATCACAGTTTCTCATAATATATTATTCTAAAACTGGTTTTAAATAGCAAAATTATAAATAAATCTTTATTTATTTGCATAGTAATAAATGAATCTCTCTACAGGTTTCTTTTCAGCGCTTTTATAAAAGCTCTTTTTAGCGTATTCTGTATACATTTTATTTAAATTAAATTTATACGGCGGATCTGTTTTAATGAAGTTCGTCAGTCAAAGAAGACTCAAGATACTGCACAAAGCTGTCCTCGTGAGTATCGAGAATGCAGTTACTCGTTGTACACAGAATACTCGAATACATTTTAGTCGAGTATGATATTATATTGTGAACCCTCTTGCTTTTTTAACAATGCGACGTAATCCATACAATGGTCCATGCAACCTCGGAGTTACAACAGTCCACAGTTATAAAATGTAATAAAAATCGCAATATATTTGAAAACAATTATATACGATTAAATTTTATGATAAATCATTATTTTTTCTAATACATAAAGTGACATTTTTGAAGTGAACCACGATGATGCAAGCTTCTGCGATAATTCCTCAATAGCTAACTGAGCCTCAAAAATTAAAGTATGTGATCATCAAAATTTTTAGGTCAAACCTGATATTATTTGATGTTTTAAAACGATAAATGACATTTGCGTGCAGTTACAACTGTACCAAAAATTACTGTTTTTTAATGGTATTTAAGCCATGATCAAAAAATAAACCAGCATAAAATGGCTGGTAATGCTTTTGCCAGTTTCGAAGCTGGGTATGTTACAGTGAACTATGGTCTATGTGGAGCATATTAAATCCTAATGAAGTTTATCTCAACAAATGCACACGTGCTTGTTAGTAAATTTCACAAGTCTAAGACTAGGACGAAACCAGTGATTAGCTTATCGTTCTCGTGTGGGGGGCGGATTTGATACAATACAGACATCAATTTCTCTGAATAGAAATCGATGATTCGTTTAGTAAATAAAACTGCCTGGCTGGGATTGAGCTTGAGTACTCCGCAACTGAAGCCAACGACATTGACAGTTGAATACGGATCCTACTGAAATAAATTGTACGGTAAAAAAATGTGGTTAATCAATAGTAATACAAAAATAATTGCTCCAAATAGACGGTATTTCTCATTTCTCATTTTCTCATGCATCTGGGTATAAGTATCCTTTTACTCTTGATTACCGGGTAGTTACAAGGTTTTTGTAATGTGACATCCTTAGAAGTGTGCAGAGTGAGTCGGAGATATCACGTTAATTCCGCAATGATAATCATTTTGCAAGTTGAACGCTTTCTTGTTTTTCCACTATCCAAATAATTATTCATTTCATGAAACTACAAACGGAGTGCTCAGTGCATTTGGCTTTATAAGAAATTTGACTGACTAACTGGAAACGTGGAGCAAAACAGATAACGAAGAACCTTCTATTAATAATTATGATATCAATACATTTAGAATTTATTGATAATTTTGTGTTATGAATCACATTTACTAAAACAAGTGAATAGGGTGCTTTCAAAATTCCTTGACAGGGCTGAAAAGTTGCAGCTTTATATTTTTATTTTTATAATTCTTACACAACTTTATCTCTTTTTGGCTCCAGAGGTAAAAAACATTAAGTAAGTGAAAGATAGCTATAAGTCATAATAGGTTACTTTTCACTTAAATAATTCGATATGAAAAAATTGAGCTGCATTGAAGCCAACGACGTTTTCACTCGACCCCCCTGAGGCGAATTTATTCCATTCAAAATAATATATCATCAATTTTCAAATGATTTTTTTTTAAATAAATATGTTGAAGTTTTCTTCTTTTTCACGACCATTTAGCTTAACAACTACAGTTGCGGCAAAATAAATCGGCACACCTTTCACAATTTCATTCATTTGCAAATATTTCCTCGAAATCTTTACCAATTTCCATTTTTACTTTCTTCCGATTGTAAAGAAAACTTATAGCCATAGTTTGAAAACCAATCCGCTGACACCTTTCACTGACCTTAAGATGGCCTGGCTGCTTACCGCGTCTTGTCCTCATGAATACAACTTGAAATCATCAGAGTATGTGAATCGTCCAATTTTTGTACACCTTCGTCCATTTTTACCTCCATTTTTTACTGTGAAATCAATGGTTTGGAAAACTTTTTCGAATTTTAAAATAAAAAATCCGATGATAATAGTCAAAATCATCAATATCACATGATTTTTAAAATAATCCACACTTTACTTTCTACAAAGTCTATTCTAAGCGAAATTTTTACATTTGGTAAGTTTCTTCAACCGCGTAAAATCGAAAAGACTACAAGGTCTGGTTTTGTATATATCTTCATGGATATTTAAATTGACTATGTTTCGTTAAAAACAAAATTTACAACTTATTCAACTAAGTGTTTTTTAATGTTTTCAGTTTGAATTTCAATAAAAATCTATGATAATTCAAAATCATCAATAGCGCAGGGTAAGCATCATTTCTTCAACCGCGTAAAATCTAAAACGCTTAAATTCAAATATTTTTGATTTATGTATCATGTTTATTTTCAAAAGAAATGGCCACCTCCTGGGACAATTCTTGGATCCGCCAGTGGCGTAGCGTGGCGAGCTTATGACGCTGTCTTTACGTAAACAATTTATACGCCGTAGCAAGCGCTGTTAAATTTCAATCTGATTTGACTTCGGCATTTACGCTGCGAATTGACTTCTCTGACGGCGCCATCATTAAAGCCATTGCGGCAACATTTGATTACGAAGCGAATCTCGGCACGCGACGCCAAAATTTACGCTCGCCACTTTGGCCATAGCTTAACAGTTATAGAGGTTTCCGACTGAAGGAATTTTGATGGAATTTCAATTTAAAATTTTAATCGTTTGAATTTAATACTTTTCTATGAAACTTTTCGTTTAAATAGTGTATGAATTAAAATACTATCACTAAGTTTAAATTAAATTATGGTCATCTGGATTAATTAACAAATAGTTTGTTGTTTACAACGTTTAATCTTTGGATAAGTAATTGCATAAATAAATTACAACTTCTGTAGGTTTTTAAATTAAGTATGATATCGTTAAAAATTATACAACCTATTCACTAGGCGTCAGTTTGAAGTTCATCCATGTATTTTAAATCCCTGAAGATGCTGAAAGGCAAAACCTTTTCATAACTAAACATAAATTCAAAAGATTTAAATTTGAATAAAAATATGTTTAGTGGAAAGTTTTTAGGCTAAACGATAATGAGGTCAAGGGTAGAAATAATTTAATTGCGAGATAAAAAATATGAATTTATGAGCCCAAAGATATTTGTAAAATCTCTTTAGCTGAGCTTTAATCCTATCAAAAATTCCAAAAACTTAAGCAATATTTCCGAGATTCTCATTAAAAACTTTACTCGAAATTTGGTCAAAAAAGCTAAGCGGCCTATTTGCGTAAATACTTCGAAACTTGTTTTGCGAAATGACTCGTACAATGTCCTTTTAAAGCGGAAAATATGAATATTTTTAAACAAGGACGAGCGCAAACAAAAGACAAACAGCCACAAAAACGAGTAAACCAGAGAAGCGAAAAGTTAAACCTCAGCGTCGGAAACTGAAATGTTTCGAGAAAAATCTTTAAGAAAATTATTTCCGTAGGAAACTGTAAACTTACTTTGGTGTCGATGAAAACATGGTATTATGATAATAACATACATACAATAACACGGTCTTTTGAGCAAGCGTTTAAGGATTAATAAAAATGAGATTTTTCCTTTTCATGTGTTCGTTTTTTTGTATTTATTTTTTGACAAAACATTGCATAAAAAAACCGTTTGAAAAGGTGCGTATAAAAAAATGGTAGATAGTTTGCAATACTTAAAAAAAACATAAATCTTTTTTTTTTATTATTCATGTCCGCTCCCAACTTGGATCATAGGGAATCCTGTCCGTCTGTCCATGTCTGGTCCGTGGCGCAGTGGTGGTTGTTGGCTAGCGTGCCGGACTGCCCGGGTTCGATTCCTGGTGCGAGTGGATTTTTTCAGTCGATAAATCTGTTCAAAGGCATGGGTGTTTGTGTTGTTGAAAATCTCTTCCCACCTTTCCGATCCCAAAGAGCAACGCATAGTGACAACGATTAGCTAATCTCTAGTCCTGTCCTGGTCCTTGTATCCTTTCCATCTCTACTGTCTTCGAAAAAGAGAAGTTGAGCAACTGAGTAAAAGCAGTTCTCGTAGAAAAACATATGTTGAAATAAACTCCGTGAGGATTCCATTATTTTTTATTATTCATAAATAAGAAAATATTTTTGAAAGTTAAAATAAATTTATATAGTTATCAATTAAAATTAAATTCAGCATATTGATATCATTTTTTTCAGTGTCGTTATTTCATAATAAATGCATCCGTTTACTGCTGTTTTTCGTTTTATAGTTTTTTAAAATAAAATAATATTCAGTACTTTTTTATAAGCCGTGCAAAAAGAGGATCGGGTGTATATAACAGGACGCAGGAGTATATTCTCAAAACTCATTATATTTTTTTTCTTCAGGTGTCGTGATTTGTTACCGTAAAGCAGCGTTGGTTGAATTAATGGCAATAATTTTTAGCCTCGTACCGAGTCCTTTTTTGTGCTACCATCTTCCGTGATATGTACATCGAGAAAGTTACAAAAGTATAAAATATCTATACAATTTTAAGACGAAGGCTTCTTTTGACAGACTTGCAGGCGTCTTAATTTTACCGAGCTTATTTTATAATTAAATAACTTTTCAAATTATGAAACTCAAACGAAAAAATAAAAAAAAGTAATCGTCATACCAGATAATCCATTTTAAATTTAGTAAGCTTTCTTCGTCTCCAAAACTATTGAATGAGAAAGTTTTGCATTAATTTTTCCGATATCGTATTCAACTATCTGTTCAGTTTGCAGTTGAATTTATTGATAAACTAGCTGTACCCTGCGCGCGTTGCTACGCCAGCAACTAAAATAAATTTGAAGGAAAGACATTACACAAATATTCAATTCAATTTGCATGTATTCAATACTCGAGAAATTTGTAAAAATTCGATATCAATTTTTGGGGGTAAAGGGGGTTGTTTGGCGGGGTGGGGTTTGAGGGGCGTATGTGGGGGGTATGCCAAAAACCTTCGAAGGAGAGAAATCGAAAAAATCGTAACGCTTAAAAAAACAATTGGAGGGTGGAGGTTGGGAGGTGGTTAAGGGGAGGGGTTGGTAAGCCAGAAACCATTGCGGGAGTGTACTCAATAAATTTGTAAAGTCTCACATCGATCGGTCGAGCGGTTTAGTAGTCCATAGCGGACATACACACAGACATTCATTTTTATATATATAGATAAGCTGTCAGTAAAATACTCAAATAAATTTTACCAGGCCAATGGTCGAGTGGCTCTAATCCGATTGCTAAATTTGATTTATGTATAATAGAAGGATGGAAGTGGGATTCCACCATGATCTTAATTGGGAGCAGACATAGTTTTTTCAGGACACAGTATTTTTAAGTCACCACAGACATCCATGCCTTGACAACCGAATTTGACAACATTGACTACTAGACAATGAGCCGAGACGAGGCGAGAACACGGCTATTTGTTAACTAATCACACTCATTACTCGGTTTTTAGGGCCATAATCTTACTAACAAAGGAATACATATAATACGTAACAGACAACCATGTCTTGAATTTATTTCAATTGTTTTATCAAAATTGAATAAATATTCTTAAAAAATCATACTGTGATCCGATCCCCGAAAACATGTGAACGCCATTCTTACTTCAATAAAAACCTTAGAAAATATTACGTAGAGCTTGATGCATACAAAAGTAGTTACTCGGTCCTTTTCAACGTCCCTCCATTGAATGAAAAATTAAATAATACAATAACCGGAATCGAAACGACTCCTTGTATAACGAAAATGATTTCTTCGATTTGCTTTTTAGTTTCTTGTGTGAATTCGAACTTCTGTGTTTGTGAAGTTATGCATATATTTTTATATCTGTTTATGGTTTATGCATATAGGAAAGTAATATACATACATACACATATCGATGCATGAGCTGACTTTACATCGTAAGAAAAGATAGTGAGGGATTGTTGTAATCTTATATATAAAACCGAAACGGCGTATGTATGTATGTGGGTCTATAATTCCCTTTTGCATTGCTATTGCAAGTTGCAATATAATAATGTTTATTATTTACGTAAAGGTATTATTTGACATTTCTTTGACAGTAAATTAGATTTTTTCCTTGAATTTGGACATTTTAATGGGCGAGAATGGGGCTGTCATCAAATTAAATAAAGTTTGTGATTTTATTTTAACTCTATTTTGGATGTTAGATTTTGTGATATAATTATGTTGAATGATATAACATTAAATAATTATTGGTCGCTTAGTCCGAGCGACGCCGGGTAGCAATACTAGTAAAGCATAAAATAAAGCTTAATACACGTGAATAACTTTGACGCTAGCGCGCTTTAAAATTAATGCACCATCAAAACAAAATCTAAAAAATTAAAAACATGGTTCTAATATTTTTTTCCGTCAATAGCGGCAGTTATTTTGAAGTTTCTAAAGCTCATGCAATGATTATTAAAGCTTCAGTATTCGTTACGGAAAATAAACGGGAAACATTTTATCTTATCTCTTTATTTACATTAGGAAAGACACCAAAGTATCTCACTGATATCTCGAGCTGCTGTGTGTTAGGTTTATGAAAGGCTTTCTAAACCAGTGCTGAGAAAGTGCTTCCATGCTGACTAGTGTTTGTTTATCTGTCATAAACTCGTTTTACAAGGAATGTACAAGGTACAGTACAGTTATAACCAACTATCCCGAGCAAAAACCACTAAACCGGTTTAAATATCTTGTAATTTATCTTAGCTGTTCAAAATAAGTACTGTAGAGAATTAATGTCGTCTTTGAAGTGTTCGCTAAAATGAATTATGAACCAATTTAAGATTTTAACCAAGTTGAAATACGGGATCGCTCTTGATAAAAATGAAATAATATTACTTTTTAAGAACATTAGATGAGTGGGAAAAATTTCTATTGCTTTTATGTTTTTTGTAAAAAGGCATTTTTCTAAAGGTCTGCATTTTAAAATGTAATAAATTAGTTACACTAAAATTAGATTAGAAAAATTCTTGTGATTTCGTAAACATTCCATATATTTTTGTTATGTTGGGCAGTATATTAACCAACAAGCGAGTATCCGGCATGCGTTGAAATGCCACTCAAAGAAATATAGTATCAATTCTATTTATTTGGAAGTGCTTTTGGATACATAATATTTTTTGTTTTTCTATCTGGTGCGTATACTAATAAATGAGAAGGTTTCCCAACGCCTTATTCAGCTTTCCATTTGAGATGCATGGATTTTCCTAATTAATTCCACACACTCGTAGCAATTGTTCTTGTTCTTTTTTCATGGTCATTGCAAATGCGAGTCGCACCGAAAACTGAAAACGTAAGGAAAGAGCCCAAGAGACTGAGTTTAAAAAAAAAAAAAAATCTCGTAAAACAACTAAAATTGAAGTGCTCCATTATCAGTCAATATGCTCTACATTCACAGCTGACATGACATAGTATTGATATGTTAAAGTTTTTATCACAAACCATAGATTCCAATACCAAACCATAGAGTTTTTTATATATGAAACTTTTGGTTTTCAAACTATTCACCTGGTCCAATTATAGAAAATTGGTAATAAAGTTGACTTGGGTAAGTCCTGCGGATGCCCCAGGATAATCAAAAACCCACTTACCCTTCCTACAACCAGCTCGGTTCCAGTGAATCGGAAGTCTGTATACTATCATCCATAAGATGTGGAGATCTGCACAGCCGTCTCTAGGCTCGGGGGAATCTTTTAGGGACATATTGATTATAACGGTTGTGACTTAGTCCCGAGCCCCTGTAAAAAGAGTCTTAAGGTTTTTTTTAGTAAAATATTTTTGATCACAAAGAAAATACGTTAAATCGAATCATAATCATTTTCCTAACGTCTCTTTTTTCGAAGAGAGAAGGGATATAAAGGATGCAAAGTATGGAGCTAGAAAAAAACTAGAAGTTAACTAGTCTCTCTCAATGCAACCCGTTATACAATCGTCTGAGTGTGAAAAAGATTTATAATCAACACACCCATTCATGTCTTTGAACACAAATCAATAATTCCACTGAAAAATGAAACTGCCCGGACTGAGACTCGAGTCCGTGAGTTCCGCAACCGAGACCAATGACTTTGAAATTCGCCCAACGACCCAGCGCAATATTTAAATAACATTTGATATTAAAATGGTTGATCGATTTGGTGTAAAAAAGCTTTTTATATAATGCAGAGATTCACAAACTTTTTTTGCAATGAAACAATTTTTTTTTTTTTTGGTTTATGTTCATAAGCAAAATTAAAAAAAAAATGTGGGTATCAAAACTGTTGTTATGTATTATGTACATTATGTATGACAAAACAACATAGTAAAAAAATATCACAAAAACATAACACACGTATTGTCTGCTTATGCAATGATTGAATTGTCTATCCTTTTCCGAATTTATTTTAAATTGAAATCACGTACAGTCCAAGGGAGCTTTCGTAAAAGATAGAATGAAAAGAACTTGTGCGGTGCAAGAATAAGGAAATAAAACCAAAGAAAATAGACGGACTGTCCGCCGCCATATACAGAGCAATTTAATGTGGTTTTGTTGGGCTAAATCTGAGATGAAATGAGAAAAAAACCATGTCACTACACGAATAAGGTCTGCATTTATTTGAGGAGTAAACAATTACAGATTGAATTTTGTATGTTTCAGTTTTATTTTTTTCTTACTAGTATTTACAACTCAGATATCAAGCTATTATTGCACATGACTCTTTGAAGAAAAATATACTTTAATATTCAAACCGTGCTTTAAACTTTTGATTTCAACTACACCAAAATCTTTTTTTGTGCAGTAGAAGAGTTTTGCGGAAAATCGCCCAAAAAAGCTATGACTTAATATGGGAACATTACATGTAAATACAAGGACATACGAGTAATATATAGGTGAAACACTGGATTTTTTTTACGTACAGCATGTGAACAACGCATTGCGAATTCCATTACTACAAATGTACATTTATACTGTCCCAAAAATATATTTTAAGAAATAAAAAATTGCATTAAAAAACCGCATAACTTTGAAATCGCACAAAAACAGTCGTACAAAAAGAGGCCTGAATTAATACGTTTTATTTAGTCATATAAATTATTTGGTTCATAATTTATCTTAAACTTTTATTAAAAACATCATGACTGAAACAAAATTATCATGACATTAACATTTGATTGTTTTGATGTATTAAATTATAAATATTTAAGGCTTTTTTGGATATAAAATTCTAGCGTCAAAGTTCTTCGTGATTTCTTCAGTTTCTTGTTTATATTAATGATTAATTTACATCCCATTTCCATCGTGGGCAAGAGAAGGGCTTAATTGCAGCCATAGTGAAGCCAGTTCAAGGCGTCAGCTAATGCATTCATATGCGTATTTAAATGACTTTTATATATACCATACCAATAAATAATCATAAAAATACATATACTTGAATATATGGGAACGTTCATAAAGCATACTTACTAAAAAGCAAACCGAAGAAATCATCTTCGTGATGCCAAGGAGATTATTATTTGCGTTTATGGATTTTTGTTTTGAAATATTTTACTTATAGTCTCTGCTATATTAACGAATAATGTAGAGACACTATGCGCAACTTAGATGCGCACTATATGTCCTAAAAATTACATTTCAATTTTTTCCAAGATGTCGCAGTGACAAGGGTGGAATTTCTATTTTGTCAGTCGTTAAATGACCCAGAAAATGTGTCCGCCATGACACCGGAAAAAGGCAACATCGTTAATGCAGATGGCGTAGCCTCTCAGACGCTCGAAGGTCAATTGATGTCTCCCAGAAAGCATGATTTGCGAAAAAACAAAAGAAACATGTCGGCTCCTCTGGGATGGCGCAAAAAACCGATTCCATTTTCGATCGACTTTCAAACAAAAGTGCCTCTTCAGTAGAACGTTGATGAGATTGTTTTATGTACAGACATCACGAGATGGAGTTTTCCAGAATAATTTCTCAATTTTCTTATAAAATATAGATTTATTGTTGAACAATTTTTAAATAATAATTTAAAACACTTGGGAGTATTTATTTTTGGAAAAAAGCTTCTTACTTCAATATAAAAATGTGTATTCGATACAGTTCATTATGAATAATTTAGTAAACATTATGTCAGAAGATATTATGAAAATAAATATTAAGTATCCAACTCACAATTCCATGAAGTAGTATAGCGGAGAGAAACATAGTCGTTATAAAAAATATTATCATTTATTAGATATTTTTAATATTAAACTTACATCAAATATAAAAAGAAATGTTGCTATTATAAAACACATTCTCAGAAATAATGTAATGTTTATATATCTAGACGACATCGAGGTTTTGTCGAAATCAAATCAAAAAAAATATTTTTTGTCAAAATTTTATTGGCTCTGTATCAGTCTGGTTATTAATAGACTGTATCTTCAAAGGTATCCATTATAATGTATAATAAATAAAATGAAGCTTTCTTATACTTGTTTTGAATTTATTATCATCAAATTACACGGTCATCGGCTTTTGCCGTATGAAAAAGCGTTCAATATTTAAATTTGAATTCATGGACAGACGTAAAGTTAGTCGTAGGTCTTGTAAAATTTTCCCCTTATATGAATCTCATTTTTAAAACAAGGAGCGATGAATGTAAGTCATTTCTGATCGACAGACGTTTGATTTTTCTGTGTTTTCAATTTATTGAAAAAACGAATGTAGTTTACCTACAGAAAAATTTTGATGATTTTTTTTTGTAGAACTGTAATATATTAAAAATATTGAGCGAAGCCTGATGATACGAGCATTTCGAGCTAATCAAACATAAAATTACGGGGTGAGCATACATAAACCATTTGTTGTTAAAATACATTTTATAAAAAAACTCTGTCCCAAATCTACATTTCTCATATATACATACTCCAGACTTGGATTAGAGAAATTTAATTTTTTGATTTCATTATCTATCTATATGACTCCAGGTCGGAAACAGAGGGCTCGCATAAAAAATATACCATGGTTCCGAAAAATCGTATTGTTCTGTTTACTTTTATAAAATTGATACAATCAGTGCACAAATAGAAAATAAAATTCTTTGCACAAATTTCTTTCAAAATAATAAGAAGCATCTGTTGCCATTTTAAAGTGGGTCATATATAGAGATGGGGCCAGCAACTATTTTAATACCCGAGTAGATGAGTACTTTATAGAAGCACAAAGCTAACTGACCGGAGATTATTTTAAATTCTGGACATGGTTTTATAAAAACATTTCACTTTTATGCATCTAATTGTGCGTATTTTCTTTTGAGAAAGCTTTAACCATTTTCTCAAACAATTTGGTACAAAGATGTAAAAAGTGAACTGCCATGAAATGAATGTCAAAAAAATAAATAGCTCAGTGATATACTGAGTGATTTATGACAAGAAACTTCGATGGATGATCTGATTTATTTGGATCCTTAATCACTTTAAGAAAAAATGAAGTCGTGCATCGGTGACATAGAGTTATTGTAGAAACATTTTCATTCATTTGATATTCAACCAATCTCTTACTCGAGAAAAAACCATCAAATTTAGTAACTTAAATCATCTTTATCTTACTAAAATAGTCCTACAGTAGACAGTAATTATCCTCTTTATCGCTAAGCAGTGTAACTTCCACTGAGCTTCCGAGAACTTAACCATTTCCCTGCAACTGCAACACTTGTACTTATTTATAAGATCAATTATAATCGCAATATTAATGAGCGAACATTTTTTTAAATATTTACACAACATTAAATATATACCAGTTCACCCAGCGTAACATATAAGTAACGAATATTAAAACAATTATATTAGGTGGGTACCCAGTACTCGGTACATAATTGACATCTCTAATCTATATTGTAAAGTAGTAAAGGACAAAGCTAAAATGGCAACAGCGTGACGTCACTGTAATTGAAATATGATTTTTTTGTTTGGAATAAATTATAAATGATTGTTATATTGCGTAGCATAACTGTTGAAATGAAATAAATTGAAATTTTTGCCGGCAAAAATGTGTTTACTTATTCAGTAGTGAATATAAATCATTCAAAATAATTTATTACCAATCATTTATTCGCTGTGCGATTTCATATTGACGCTGAAAAAATCAAGTGTTGCTCGAGTACGTTCACGAAAGAAAATTCTTTACTGATTTTATTATTCGTAAGGAAGGCATTTCGAAACAAGGAAGCATATCGTCACCAGCCAAGCACTTTTTTCGGAAAATAAATTACTACCTGTGAGTCACCAAATGATGTTTTGAGGAAAAATGTTTATTTTTTTATTTATATCTATTTGGTGGGAGCTATATTTTCTAGCGTCAAATTCCCGTCTCTTTCGTCTCTAAGATTAGTTTTATATTCAAATTGCATTTCCTTCTCATCGTTGATAGGAGTGCGCAATCGCTGTACTGGCGACTATTAAAACTATTGATTGAGTAGGCACTTACTTGGTAGAAACCATTATAATACGGTAAGAAAAATAGCAATGTATTTTATTTCTACAGATTTATGTAGAATTATTATACATTGTTATATTTCTTACCGTACTATTAAAACTAGTTAAAAAAAGTCAGCTTACTTTATCTTTTTACCTTTGGGGGTTATTGAGAAGAATGGTTCTTGGTCGAAAGCGTTTCTCAGATGATTTCTCGTCATAATTATGCAAGGAAGAAATCGCTGGATTACAATGATGGCCATGTGAAATTTTTGATAGGTTTCATAGACGAATTCGTGAATTGTGGGAAAACCTTAAATTTGTGTGTAACAGTGAATTACGCACGTACCATGGAAAAGTTATAAGAAACAATGGTAAAACCTTTAGTCGCTACATTTCATGTTATATATACATTTATATTTATTTATATATAAGTTTATAGTTTTTGCAATATGAAAAAAGATCAAAGTATTGGAATGAAAAAAAAATCTAGATCACAGATAAGAGTGAAAAAAAAAATATAAGTCAACTGACAAAATAAAAGTATAATACATACAAAAAAGAACTCATCTGAACTCATCCATGTGAAATATGTCGGCATCTGAAGCAATTCCTATATTTATATATACAGTGGAACCCCGATCTTACGTTCTCGCATTATACGTTTTCCCGCGTGGTGCGTCCATTTTCTATAGTCACGGCATTTAGTTCACATATAAAACTTTCCCGCATTCATCGTTCCTTCATTAATCGTTTGTTTTATACGGTTCCTTGAAAAACGTAGAATCGGGGTTTCACTATATATATATATTAACTTTTACAGATCTGGCAGAAATAAAATTCAGCAATTATGTACATGGAAAAATGCCTAAAATAAATCGTCATAAATTACAGATGAAAAGGCATGCTTTTTTTGTCTCAAAATTGTACAATAAATGCACCACGTAAGTGAGCCAGACAATGGAAAAATTTCCAAGAATCTTTTTATGCACATAGATCATTTTGGCAATCTTGTTACTTACCAACTTCTACCAGTACAGTGACGTATAATCATAAGGGTGGTAGGGAATCGAGACATCGCAGAAATTCAAGTCATCGAACTCGTATATTGAAATCAAGTCATTATATTAACAATACTGAGACTTGAACCCGTGAACACCGCTACCGAAGCCAACGTCATTTTCCATTTGGGTAAAGATGCGGTAGTATATAAAATATTAATTGAAAGTATAAATTTTATCATACTTTTAAATCTAAAATTGCTTATGTGATATTTTAGACCAGGTCTGAGCAACTTTTTTTTGGCTATCTTTAAAAATTAACGAAAATGTTCAAGGTTATATTAAAAAAATATTCACAATATGTTTTCATATTAAAACATTGCATCACCTTAAAAATAAATACAACTGTCGTCAATACAAGTTTTGGTTATTTTTTTTTATTCTTTATTTATTAACGTTCTCTTCGTTATTAATGACTCGCGTGGTGCCGAATTTGTGACGTCATAAAATCAAATCTTGTTCATAGGTTTGAAAGCGTGCTACCATTAAAAAAATATATATATTACATCTATTTTCATTGCGGAACTCAAATGGGTGCCGCCGAAATAGGTTTCCGACACCTGGATATACGAGTTCAGCGCTACCTAATTGTGTGTATATTTAAATGAAGTTATCAAATTCTACCATAAATAAGAATCAAGGATGTTCTCAACTACATAGAAATAGCTCGATAACCTCCGTTTACTGTTGGTAGATACAGGTTTCTGAGTTCGGTGTAACTAGGTATTAAAAAAATCCCTTTCTCATTAATATAAGATGGTCGCAAAGCCAAGATTTTGCTCTTTTTCCTTGCCTCCTGCATCATCGTCACCCTTTCCGCACGTGCCAACCGCAAAGGCTACGTGTACAATGTTCTCGTACACAATAAATAAAAAAAATACCGTCATGTTAGGCACCTTTTTTCCACCTTGTTTTTCTTTACTTATTCACTCCAAAACCAGAAGGCCTCTTCAAATATGCATGGTTGGGTTTTGATTTTAGACAGCCAACTGCTACAGCTTTCACTTTATACAAGAAACAAACGATATTTTGGTTTCAAAGATGTTACTAGCTAAAATTTGTTTTTATAACCAAACCATCACTGCTGGACATGACACCTTTACTGCGGACTTAAATCATGGAATGAAAACATCGTAACATATTATTTTGTAATCGACTTATGGATTTATATCTAACTGTCTATGATGTCTTCATACCTCCCTACACATTCCTTATCTGATCCTGATATCGTTATGCTCTTTTTCTTACTTCTTATCAGGCCCTCTCCAAATGGATAAGATTCACGTCTGACATCAAATCAGATCTCTTTAAAAAAGTAATATTGATACGATCCATTATAGGTTTGACATACATATATTCCACATTAGAAGTGAGAATATTGAAAACAATAAAATACAAATGCTTTATTATTTTCATCACTACCATAAATAATTAATAATTGTTATTTTGTGTGATAGCTTGCATGAAATGTGTTGTCTTAATTCTATATCTCTTTATGAGTATGATCTTTGCATCACACGTATTCTTATAAATTGGAGGAACACAATTCAGAAAATATTCTACCAAAAGATGATGTCAAATTGAAGACTCTTCGTTCTGATTTTAGGAGGGCGTTTTTATATATCTAAAACATTTTAGATTTTCTAGTCTTTCGTCCATTCTTCAATTTTACCGTCGACTTGAAATCTATACTGCTAAAGCTGCTTACCGCAGGTATATTCATCAACATTAAAATGAATTGTTGTTATGTATAATATTTATTTAAAGAGCCAGCTCGAGTTTGATATTGCAATTGTAAAACGCACTATGGACCTCACAATGGAGAAGAAAAAAGTTTACTTAAGAAATAAAGATGCCAAAATCACACAAATTAAACGATTATTTATGACAAGCTTATAAGAATTAGTTATTAATAAAAGCCTTCATGGAAACGAATAATTAAAACATACGTTTTAACAAGATGTGTGACTTCCCACTGTCAAATTTAGCGATATAATGACCGATGAACTTTATTTAAGATACAGGCAATTGATGTTACAATTAGTATGTATTAATGAATGGATCTCTGTCATACTAAATCTTCGACATGTTTTCTAATTCATAAATAAAGAAAAGATAAGAATAAATTTCTATGAAAACTAACGACATATATGTAAACTTTGATGATACTTCTCAAATAATTTAAGCAATTGTTGCATTACGTATAAAATTCAAAAAAAAATATTTGGTTTATCGCTTAAATCTATTGATTTGGATTTTCAATTTGTTTTATGTATTTTTATATATAAAACAGTTTTTGGACTAGAAACTTTAGTAACAAGAGCTGCCTATTAATCGGTTGCTCAAATTATTTTTTCTTTTAAGAGAGTAAGGATATAAATGAAGGTCTATGGCGGTACTAGTGGTTCACTAATTGCTCTCGCTACGCTACGTTTTAATGATCGGGTCGATTCAAGTGAATTAAGACACGTGAGCACTGTAACCGAAGCCAACGACGTTAACCACTCGGCCAGGCGCCGGGCATAACATATCATTTTACAGAGAAAAAAACTCGATTCATTCTCTTTGTAAAGTTAGCGTAGCAGCCATCTTCTCTTTGCCATTCCGTTGCACGTCCTAAGCCCAAGTTAGTTTTCAGAGTATTCGTTTATACCACCCACTGAAAGGGGTTTTCATGTTTTAATATAAACACGCTATATTTTGGATCTCACATAACTGTATCTGTACATGCAATACACTACAAACAAAGGGATGCTTTATGCCCTATCAAGGCTTATTATTCTTGTATAGCCAATCAACGCGGTGGAATCTTCGGAACATAAAAAAAGGAATGTTAACACAAATAAAATTGATTACTTTGAAAATACGATTTGTTTGTAACTAATAATAAAACGTGCTTTACTTTTGAAAGAAACGTACTCAGACAGACTGAATAAAGGATTTTTCTCATATACAGTGGAACCCCGATCTTATGTTCTCGCATTATACGTTTTCCCGCGTAATGCGTTCATTTTCTATAGTCCCGGCATTTAGTCTTCTATATATATAAAAATGAATGTTTGTCTATCAGTATTTCCGCTATGGACTACTAAACCGCTCGACCGATCGATGTGAAACTTTACAAATTTATTGAGTACACTCTCGCAATGGTTTTTAGCTTACCAAAACCTCCCCCCAACCACCCCCCAACCACCCCCCAACCACCCCCCAACCTCCAACTCCCAAATTTTACTTTACGAATTTTTCGAGTTCACTTCTTCGAAGGTTTCTGGCCTACACTCCCATACGCCCCCCAAACCCCACCCCCACCAAACAACCCCCCTCCCCGCCAAAAATTGATATCGATTTTTTACAAATTTCTCGAGTATTGAATACATGCAAATTGAATTGAATATTTGTGTAATGTCTTCCCTTCAAATTTATTTTAGTTGCTGGCGTAGCAACGCGCGCAGGGTACAGCTAGTTTCATATAAAACTTTCCCGCATTCATCGTTTCCCACATAAATCGTTTGTTTTATACGGTCCCTTGAAAAACGTAGAATCGGGGATTCACATGTACAGGATTTATCCAGTCGTGTTGCCGAGTGGTAAAGCTATTAGGACTATTATTTATCATACTCGATTGCGCGAAGTCCGAATTTTTGAATATTTGATTTATGTTTCTTTAGCCAAAAATACTGGATGTATTAATATTAGATGCTTTACTACGCGACCTAGCGGATAATCTACCATCTTTTTTCTTTTTTTTTTTAACTATTTCCGCTCCCAACTTGGAGCATATGGAATCCTCACGGAGTTATCTCAACATATTTTTTTTTTTTTCTACGAGAACTGCTTGTTCATCAGTAGGTCTACCTCTCTTTTTCTCTAGGGATGGAAAGGATACGAGGACTTGGACAAGACTAGTGATTAGCTAATCGCTGTCACTATGCGTCGCTCTATGGGATCGGAAAATTGGGAAGGGATTTTCAACAACACAAACACCCATGCCTTTGTACAAATTTATCGACTCAAAAAATCCGCTCCTACCAGGAATCGAACCCGGGTGGTCCGGCACGCAAGTCAAAGCCGTTGCCACCGCGCCACGGACTGGACTAACCACCTTTTTTAGCATACCTTATGTCAAATTTGAATTGTTTGAATTTTGTTCTTTTCCATGAGTTTTGTCGCTAACGACCCGGACTTCGCATTTCGGCATCTTCAGGCATTTCAAGTGCATGGATGTACTTGAACTGACAATATTGATATATAATTCCATCAAGCACCCTCAGTCGAAATCCTTAATTAACCCTTATATCCTTGCATTTTTTTAAATAATAGACCAAACAATTGGCTGAAAACCTGTTTGCACATTTTTTAAGCGTTTTACTCTTCAAATCTTTATTCTTCATATTAGCCAAGTATAACCACCCTTCTTGCACTATATTTGAATTTCAAAAGCGCCACAATCTAAATGCACCAATCACGAGCTTTGGTCTCGAAACGATTAAGACACCATGCTGAAGTGAAAATCCGCCATTATTTTAAGCATTCAATATAAAACCCTTCACTTTGAAAGGTTGAGCTGCAAAACCTCTACTTTCGAAATAACGATTGATTTTTTTGCAGGAACAAAATTAAAATTGCTTGCTTTGGAATTTCCTATCTAAGAAAAGTTCGAATATGATATGAAAAAAATTCAAAAAAGTTTAAAAGGAACATTGCAATCATTTTTTCGATTGCTGAACACGATTCCTTCGTGGCTAGCGGGGGTTTTGCTTTTATCCTCTTCATATGTCTTAAAACCAGAAAAATTGTAGTTTTAATTTTTCTTAAGCCACATAAATTATAAAAGACAATCAAACTTTCTTAGCTGACATTGTATAGCAACATGAAGACTGCGTTTGACTTTACTTTGTATGCCGCGTAAAATACATATTTTCGAGGTCGCTATTAACACCATTACTATTTGAATAAACTCGTCGTCAAAAGTCAACCGTCCAAAAAATCGTCGAGCTCGCAAACACATATCGTTACGAGGGTGACGCTTTTCCTCAAAATTCTCTTTAAAAATTGTGAGAAACTACAGGTCAGCGATTTCACTTGCATACACATTGTCAGGTTCGCCCAACCACTATCCTAGAATTCACAAAATTTGGTCGATTAATACAAATATGCATACACTGTATGTTTTCATGCAGCTCCATGTTTTGTTTATTTATCATACAGTAAGAGGTCTACACGGGCTCTTGGACGCAGCCGGGCGGGTAACAAAGATTCGGATTCGGGTCTGAACACACAAAAACGAATATCCGGTTATTCCATATGTATACACCACTATCATAAATCTTAATTATATATCATAATTTGGTTGGTTAAATATTATTTCCGTCAATGTACCTCGGGCTCGGGCCATACCGGTTTCGAGGTTTTCGGGATCGGGCTAGGTATAATTTTGAAATTTCGATTTGTGCAGACCTCAGATATATATTAAATATTTCAACTGTATTTTACTAATTCTTACTAATATTAAAAGTTCTTGGGTGGCGCTAGAGGGATAAACTAATGAATGGTCCTCTTCTTGCAACTTCCAACTATCGTCAGTCAATGATAAATTATTTCATGCAATTTTCCGATTTGGACATTTGAGTCATATATCAAGTTATTAAGTCTTAAGCTCAAGTACGTTTCTACTTGACTACGACTTGGCTATATAAATTTGAGAAAAATCACATAATTGAAAACAAAAATCTTATGAATCGGTTAAAAGAAAAATTTACAAGAAACAAAAATTCATTTTGCTATTGCAGCTGGTAGATTAAATATTTGCGAGTTGAGCTTTCGCCTCACCTGCGATCGGAGCTTTTTGGCTGCTATCTCTTAGATGCGCAGACAGTAAAAGAAAGCTGCACTTTAAGACTAAAATCATTAAAATTCACCGACCTGCTTTCGCTTTGATATTTCAGAAAGCTCAAAAATACTACCAACAACAAAGACGCGATGATAAAAAACTAAAGGCAAAACTGCTTTTATCTGTTCACTCATTCTTTTTATTAATTAAAATTGAAGTCCGACATTACATAACATTTTATTTTATGATTGGTGTTCTTATGAAAGTATTTTTCATTTATTTATTTGTATGTGTTTACATATCAATTAAATTGAAGGCACAATTATTAAAGTAAGTTTCGTTAAAACATACGATTACAATAAGACTAGAAAATAAGTTCATGACACAAGCAAGTCGAATATTGTTTAGCATTCAATGGATTTTATCGAAATGATGGATTTGGTGAAGATTAGCGATGCTGGCATACCATTAGAAGAATCATTAGAGTTACCGTGAGATGTCTATTCTCTATACCAGTGGTTCTCAAGTGCGGCCACCAGAGGATTTTGATGCGGCCATCAGCAGAATCATAGTTAATATTAAGTTAATGTGTCAACAAAGACACTGAAAATAAAATATTTTGTATGCATTGCAATGTGCATCAAGAATTGCTAGTTAGCAAAAACTCAACACATACATGCTTAGGTTTTTTTGGCAAAAAAACTCGACACAAAAATTTGGTGCGGCCACCAGACATTTCCATAGTACCGCTAATATTCCTGATGCTTCCACAGCCAAATTTCACGTGAGAACCACTGCTCTATACTATGTTCAACACGGGGAATGGATGTGTAATTAGATTTAGAAGATACATGTGGTCATTCTTACAGAGAATGGTGTCAACTAATCATATTCTTTGTTGAATTTCAATGAATAGTCTCGGTATTTACCACATTCATAAAATAATCCCATCCTTATTTCTAGTATATTATTTTTTAAATATATTAAACCATATAATTGTGTCTGTGTATAATTTAATATACATTGACACCGCCTTATGTGGTAGGTCATCAGAACTCTCTCGAACGATCTATTATTCACCTCAGTCAATGAGTTTAAGTCGATATCAGGAAATAAATTCATTTTTAATAATGCTCTATATTGAAATCTATAGCGATTCAATATAGAGTGATTCAAATTTTAAAAAGAGACATTTATGCGGACGTCTCGCTCTAAGTGTCTCTTGACTCTTTCACGCTCTTGAGTGCATGGTATTTCATGCACAGTTCGATGGGCCATAAATAATAGCTTATCGGCCGGACGTTTAGCGGTCTTTTTCGCAACGGTTTGGCTACCTAAAGGAACCGCTTTTTTTCAGTCGCAGTAAGAGATTTGAGAGCAGGGAGAGAGCACGCGCTTGCCAGATAAGTCTTACAGTTGTGGTTAGCGCTGGAAGTGGCCTGCAAGCTCCTAATCCTCTCCCTAAGAATTAAATTCGAGTCAAATTCCTGATATCTTTTTCGCTATCGTAATATTTGTGTGTTGTATAACGTCTGTGTAAATTCTTAACGATTAAATAATGGGTGCTAACCGCACCCACATAACGCTTTGAGATCGTGTTTTGTTTTAAAGAGTTCCATGTTTCTCCTACTCCGTTCACATAATCCCTTTTCCTGAGTGTCGGATAGGAGGCTCCTTCTCGATTTACGAGGGAGCCGAATTAAGGTCGTCTCAACATTAATACAAAATACGTTCATATCTGTTTACGTAGTCATAAGAATCTTTCGCCACTAATATATTAGTGGTTACTTTCCCATTTTTTACATTAAATTATTTTCCAATGAAATACGTAACTTTAAATAGTAATTGCTTTTGCAAAAAAAATGTGCTTCTTTTATTCAAATCGCTCAGCAAACTAATGAGATATTTATTCAAACAGACAATTTTTTTTCATGCCTATAAAATAATTCAGAGCTACTAATCATTTTTTTTTAAACGGACTATTATAATACGGCCGATGGCTTAATATCATCACCAGTTGCCATAACTACACAGATAGTACTGTATGATTAAAATAATACACAAGAATTTTGTCACTAGTTTGAAAAAATAGATAACATTGTGCTATTCCACCAGTAATTAAATATTTACGACAAAGCTAGTTTTCCACTTTTACTACCTACAGCCGATATCGGTTAAAATTGTGTTTTCTTTGACTGTAAGTTTTTCCCATTTCAATAAAAAAAGGAACTTTCTGACTGGCTAGAAACCTGTGAAACAACAAAACTTTTCCAAATAAACCAGTTTTATATTTGTTTGTGGAAAAAAGTTTTTTTAGCCCTATGATGAGAGCGTTGCCTTTTTTGTTTTTTTTCCTGTGCGATAAATTTACGTTGTTTTCGAAACACACAAATAAGGTTTTGTTGAACTATTTGCTGCACAACATTACCTGAGAAGGGAATCCAATAGCTACTTATGCTGAAGTATTTTTGATGTATGAAAATATAATCTTCTATTCATAAATCAGCATGACTGAGAATCATGACCATTATGAAAACACTACAGATATCTCAATCATAATTATTCATTTTATTTACTTCTACCAGCTTTTATGTAGAAACTTGATATTTTCCAGTGTTTTCTTTTTCACAATATAACTGTATCTAATAAAGATACTTCATCGGCTTGTTTGACTTAAAATTATGGTAAACCAACTATCATCATTAATAATTTTCGGTCAAAGACAAACTAACTATACTAACCAATTCATCCAATCCATATAATTGAGTGGAAAGGAGCAGATAAAGCAATTATTCCAACACACTCTTACCCATTGAGTTCTTAAAAAAATATCCGCTTTTTTCAACCAAAGTTTATTGATCTGCAATACAATACAATAATTCGTACTGCAAATATTTCTATCTCAAGACGATTTTAG
Source organism: Himalopsyche kuldschensis (assembly GCA_028554975.1). Classification (NCBI taxonomy): domain Eukaryota; kingdom Metazoa; phylum Arthropoda; class Insecta; order Trichoptera; family Rhyacophilidae; genus Himalopsyche; species Himalopsyche kuldschensis. The sequence continues at coordinate 6,843,237 of JAHFWI010000019.1, read as the reverse complement.
ATTTGCATTCTTATTTTTAAATCTCTATAACCATTATTCTTTAAGAATCTTTACGGTATTGTGAATGTGAAGCTATTTTACAATTATTATTTAATCTGTTGGCTTGCGGGCACTGCCGCGTTTTTTACTACTAGATGATATGCCCACTTTTATTTTACTGCTTCATGTATCTAAGATATTCAAATAGCTTAACTATTTATATCATATTTGGTAATTATTCTTTCTCCTTAAATTAGAACAGCGTAAACAGTTGCAAAATTCATCGATAAACATCTCTTGTTTATCGATGAATTTTGCTATCAAAGTGTAATGCCAAACTTACGGTTACCACAATCTAATACATATTATTAGATGTGCGTGTGTTTTTATATGTATGTATGTATATAATCATCGCAAAACGCGTTAGTCTTTAGTAGATATTTTTAATATAAAGAGATTTGCCAAGTTTCAAATAAATCACATAATATATTGCCCATATCAAGTCACGTTTTCCCGGTTCAAGAGATGTCGAGGCTTTCCTAATAAATGTTGAGTATGTGCCTGTAAAGCCCTAAGCCCGTCCGTCAAATAAAGAAATACCTCAGATGGGGTTTGAGGCTTTCACGCGCGGATCCGCTACAAAAGACGACACAGTGGATCGGCGGCGCGTCACTTCCGGGACGTTTCCTGGCGCATACCATGTGATACGGAGAGCTTCCTACCTCTCGCTTTCGTAGCAAGTTCCGGTTGTTTCTGGAGGTGGCGCTATTTTCTTCCTGCAGAGGTCCGCGACTTGGAAATGGGATGATCCGGTTAAATTAGAACCCCTTCTGGTACATTACAGAACATCATTCATACAGTTTAATCAATTTATCATATTTAACATTTTATTATTTCAAAACAGATTTACATATAAAACCTTTTATTTAATTAAATTGGTACAACAAAATATAATTACCGCAAACAAGTAAAACAAGCACACTTAATAAAGAATATATTAAATAAATAAACCATGTTAAGTGATTTATACGGCTTTACATAAACAAAGATAAATTATTTGAAAACTCCTCCTATCGACCATAATTACTGCCGATAATATACTCATCTTGCTGTAATAGCTCTTTATAAATTTATTGTAGAATACATGAAGCGATATGTTAAAATCTATTAAGAATAAAGGTAGGTATGTACTATGTTCAAAAACTGTTATTATTGCATTTCAAATAGAAACAAATAAAATGTAAAAAAGCATGTTTGGATAGAAAAATTGACATAAAATTACTCTGTGCAAGGGACCAATTAATGAGATGGAAGAATAATAGATTCAATTTTAACCTTATTACTAAAGATAATTTGTGAGAGCAAGTCTGAAGATGCTTCTTAAAGATGTGACATAGGTGTCACTATTAATTTGTTGAATAAACGAAATTATATATTTATGTAATGTTGTAATGAATTTACACTTCATTTACCTTTTTAAATGTCTTCAAACAGCAAAAAAATGAATTTCAATCAATAAATTCAAAAAAGTTATCTCACTGATTAATTTACACAAAGCAGCTGTTTTATCTATTTCGTAATTTTCAACACAATATTTAGTTTACGAAGATGTAATTTTATTCATGTCACGATTACAATATAAATATGAAATTACAGCTGATGAAGATGACGAGCTTTTCTGGTTATGGTATGTAGTTGATTAGCTTTTATCTTCAAGTTAAGATTGACAATAGAAAATTTCTATATAATAGCATAAATTATTCCTCTGGCAATGGGCCCGACATCGTTTCGTGAATAGTTTTATTTGTTCAGTAGTTTGCGCAATCTTAAATAGCAATTAACGAAAGATTTGCCTTATCGCTACCGAAATATTGTTATAATTCTCGTACCTCAAGACTTTATGGCTTCCTTTGGTTTATCATTAATTATTAAAATAATTTATGTGTTGCCATTTATCGCGGGCATAATAAACCCGAATGGTTAACCCGACTGTTATTTACAAACTGAGATGCCAGCGCATAAATATGTTTAACAATTCAAACGACTTACAATGGGAACGGTATTCCAGGATACAGTAGTAATAATGCAATAATCCTAGTCACTTGAAAGAGTACTAATAAGAGAATTGGATTTGCCTTAGTGCGGGAAATGGGTTTAAACTCCTCAGACTTTTCAAAGGCTGGAATTCGCAAAGGCCACGCCGTGACAACGTTGAATGAAGGTAATTTCCATTTTATTTTTTAATTCACAATGGCTCTTAAAATCAGTGGTAACCCGACTGTATCAATCTTCCAGGGCAACGCCTCTTGTTAACATTGCTGACTTATTTTTTGTGTTTTTTTCTCAGCTTCACTTTATAATTAAATCCAAACTTCAACGTAATTCTCTGTAAAGTCTGTTTTTTCATTTTGCTCGGTAAAAATACATTTTTTTTGAAATATATTTATATGAAAGACCTTTGAGGTCCGTGGCCGATTTTCAATGTCATTGGCTTGGGTGCAGAGCTCACGTGGTCAAATCTCATTGCGAGCAGTTTCATCAATTGTTTTTTCTATGTATACATTCAAATAGTAAAACATTGTATAAAATCAAGACCGGTTTTCCTCATAGCGAGTATTATCAACTGATGCTCGCTAGTAAATTGAATGCGTAATAAGTACTAAAAATGTTTTATAATTTTCATAATGCCATTCCACAAAATATTCAGTAACACCTAAAAATGTTTTTTCTTTATGTTGAAGACGTTTTTATAATGCCATTCCAGTTCAAAATATTCCTGTTCAGGTTACGCAACAGTGTTAGGTTACAATCAGTTCTCGTAAAAAGACTAATGTTGAGAAAGGCGTAATTAAAATAAAAAATGAAGAACAGCATATTTTTTAAAACTTCTATTTTTTCTGTGCATCGCTTAAAATGCGTTAACAGGGATGTTTTGATATGCTTTACAGACAGTCTGATAAATCGAGACAAATATTTTTTGTATTTTAATCGCGTTCTTCTGTAACAAGACTTAATAATATTCTTCCATGACCAAAGACGGGTTTAACGTAATTGAAATCCAAAAATGCAATCGCTGGCGCTCACGAAATTGTCAAAAGTTTAGTCGCAAAAAAAACACTATCATTATTCGACAAGTTAAATAATAACATTACCATGAGATGTCAATAGGTTTACGTTGAATCGTAAATCCATCAATGATGTTCAACGTTACGCCAATCAATCTTCTCGTGATTTATCAGCGCTGGTGTGGATTAAAAAAAACGGTGAAGGGTGAAAGGTGGCAAGCGAGACAAGGACAAAGGATCGCCCACAATTTTTTACATGAAATTTTTAGGAATGAAAATATTTAGACATTATATTTTGGATTCGAATAACTGGCTTACTAACTAAGGTTAGCGTTTGTAATTGAAACTATAGTAGTAAGTGACGCTAACTATTCTAGTTGTAAAAATATTTTTCTTGATCTATTCTAAAAAAAGAACCAATCGAATCAACACTAATTCCCATTTTTTGCATTTATTAGTGATCAGCACCGGTTTCCCTCATCGCGAGCATTATTAACTGATGACTTATTATTTTTATTTACGTTAGCAAAAAATGTGCTTTTATTTTTTGGTATAATGCCATTCTTCAAAATAGTGATATTTTTTTAGAATGTTCTTAACGACATAAACTTTGTTTTGAATCTCCTTTATGTTAAAAGACTTTTTAGACGACGCATTTTTTCTTTACTCACAGCTATTTCGATAAACTTTGTTTTGACTCAGAGTATTGTTTTTCGTTGTGTTTTTAAAAGTTAATTTCTAAATTTGTATTCAAATTAAATCTCCGTTTGCATTGTATTGTGGATCAAAAAGTATTCACTGGCAAAACTTTTAAATTAAATACATACTAGTTGCAAAATTAACAGCGAGAAAAGATTAACACATATTTGGTGCGCCCGCGTGACATTTCCGTAGAGTCCTGATATTTACAATGTGGCCATAATAAAATTTTACGTGAGCACCACAGGTATCGAATGATATCATGTTTAAGTGTGTGTTAATAAACATGAATTTAACACCTTTAAGATGTTGAGCTGTCAAATATTTGTAGAAAGGCATTATAACACACTTTTTGTACTTCTTCCACACATACTTTGTAAAGATTAGCATATGATGATGATAAGTGATAAATTCAGTAATACCAGACACATTTGTTGGAAAATATTATACATTACTCACATTCCTGACCAACAAATGCTTTGTTCTTGTTACGCGTTGACTTTGTGTGATAATTATTTAGCACGCGCATTATGTGAAATTCCATGACCGCCCCTTTGGTGCCAGCGTCTCAGATTGGAATGTTTATATTAAAACACTGCACGTGTGAAAGGTTCGAGTATTTTGCGGCGAAAAGTATTCACGTGTCAAAAGTATTTCGGAAAGTTTAATTTGCTGGTTTCTAAGCTTTCGTAAACTGAATAATTTGTAATATTAAACTTAAATTTGTTGCTTTGTTATGCACTTATGAATACAGTATAACAAGGTTGCCAAATTTTATTTCATATCGAAAATAAGCTTCCACCAAGCTATTACCAAATCCATCAAATAATGTGTTGTTTTTGAAGAATGTCAGGTACTATTAATGATTTTCCAATTTTTAAATGAACAACTTCTTTTCTTCCAAACTCACCTTTGTTATACCCCTTTAAATGCATATCGTAAATTATAAACTCAAGCACTTGAAATCAATCAATTCAATAATAATAGGTTGGATAAGCCAAACGAACTATTTATCGACACTTCCGTGTTATTATCTGGTAATAAGTATTTGCGATACTTCACGATAAAATACACGATAATTATAGTTTACCCACATAATTCATTGAAACTCATTAACATCAAAATGTTCGCATATTTATATAGATTACATTAATAACAATTAAACTTAGTGACTTACTTTTATTTTTGTATGTAAACTATACAAGCTCTTTACTACGTGTGAGTTCAAGTACATTCGTGCACTTAAAATACCTGAAAATGGCGAAATGCGCAAGCCGAACGATTCATATTTGACAGAATTAATTAAGAATTTCGACTGAAGGTGCTTGATGTAATTTCAATTTAAAATTTTAATCGTTTGAATTTTGCACTTTTCCATGAGTTTTGTCGCTAACGACTCGGGCATCGCCTTTCGGTATCTTCAGGATGACTTGAACTGACAAGTATGTACATCCGTGGACTTGAAATGCCTGAAAATGCCAAATTCCGAAACCCGGTTAGCGACAAAACTCATGGAAAAGTACAAAATATACACGATCCATATTTGACAGAAATATGTATATAAATCTAAGCATACAAATATATATGATCTCATTGTAGACTTACGAATAAAAATATTCATTACTTCAAAACCATTTTCATTTCGCACAATTTGATAATGAATTGACAATTCGTATATATCATACTCAATACCCGTAATTAAGACAAGTGATTAGATTATAGTGCAATCTTCATAATCAAACGTTATTAATCAACTTCTGGATGGAAGAGGCTACATTTTCTTAATACATAAAATTATTTGGCCTTCTTCTTTTCAGTGTTTCAAACTGATTGATTTTTTTACTGTACCATATTTTATTAAATAAAAAATCTTTACTCAGCCGTTAATATTTCTAAATGGCCTTAGATACATTTTCAAATAGACACTCGATATCTCTCACCAAAAAATACATTCAATATCAAGTATTGTAGTATTGCCTGAATAATCCTTTTCAACAAGATATTTCAAACAGAACTCTACCTCGCAAGCACTTTATTTCGTATTTTTCCAGTACGGAGCATTCACTACAAATTCAATCTCACATACGAATGTAATACTATTTACAATCCATTATTGCATACCTACCTTCCAAATCTATTTCGGTTTAACCTTTGTTCGCCAAATTGTGTTGATACAAACTTTTTTGATTTAGTATGGGGATTGTTCTTCCATCGCGATCCGTATGTTCTCTAATTCGATTGATTGAGTTTCTTTTAATTAATATAACTGGGGATGAAAGGCATTACTTTATTTCAACACAATAACAAAATGTTTTTACTAACTAACCTATTTCAAACTACATAATTCATATTCAGAGCATTAAATATTTAATATTATCAGAAAATCACGGTGAAAAGATAGCAATGTATTTCAATTCTACCAAAATTATACTATATATTGATAGCTATTTCAGCTTACGCCATCGTCAGGACTATGTTTAATAATCCCTTTTTCAGGAGTGTCAATAATCAATTTTAGCTATTATTTTACACTTAACGTAACATATTATTTTGTATCTAGTGGCATTCATAGCTCAAAACCGGCAAAAATAAGGGGTCGAAATATAATATTGATAACAATGGTTAACAATATTAATAGACTGAATCCGGTCCAGGTCCAAATAAATTGAATGCGTAATATGTACAAAAAAATACATTTTATATTGAGAAGACCTTAATTCGGCTCCCTCGTAAATCGAGAAGGAGCCTCCTATCCGACACTCAGGAGAGGAATTTTGGAAATGGAGTAGGAGAAACATGGTGCTCTTATAAACAAAAGACGATCTAAAAGCGTTATGTGGGTGCGGTTAACACCCATTATTTAATTGTTACGAATTTTCACAGGCTTTACACGCGGATTTAGCACAGATAGATTAACAATACACGTTACGTTCTACAATACATAACACACGACTATTATAATTGCAAAGGCGATATCAGGAATTTACTAGACTTTATCCTTAGGGAGAGGATTAGGAGCTTGCAAGCTACTTCCAGGGCATACAGTTGGGAGAAGCCCCTCAACCACGACTGTAAGACTTATCTGGCAAGAGCGTGCATTCTCAATGCTGTCCAAACTCTCACTGTCGTATGAAAAAAAAGCGGTTCCTTTAGGTAGAAAACCGTTACAACAAAATATCGTTAAACGTCCGCGCGATAAGCCATTATTTATGGCCCATCGAACTTTGCATGAAATACCATGCACTCTCATGCACTCAGGGCGTGAAAGAGTCAAGAGACATTTAGAGCGAGACGTCCGCATAAATGTCTCTTTCACAATTTCGAAATTACTCTATATTGAATCGCTATAGATTTCAATATAGAGTATTATTAGAATGAATTTATTTCCTGATATCGACTTAAACTCATAGACTGAGGTGAAAAATAGATCGTTCGAGAGAGTTCTGATGACCTACCATATAGGGCGGTGTCAATTTGAAGAAGAATTTTGTTATTTTGTCATGTTGAATTGATAGTATTTCTTGATTGAATTGTCAATTATTTGTTAGAACGCCATTTTAACTCATACATTGATAAAAATAGAAGTGTCTTTAAGTTCTACAGAAATTATATGATAAATTGTTTATAGCTATTTTGGCTTCCATAATAGAGTTCCACCAAGTAAATGCTAAGTCGATCAGTAAAATAGATCATCAAAACACTCTAAATAAAGGAAAGGAAAATAACACATTGTCCAATCTAGAGTAGTGTTTTTTTTTAACTTTAATGGAGGATTTGTTTACGAAAGTATATTTGTGCTTCCATTAACAGCACAGCTTTTTCACTAGTTATTAAATTGAATATGAATCTGAAAAAATCAAGCTGCAATATAATTACCTTGATAGATGCTGATCTTGTGACGTTTTTATGTCAGATCAAACAAAGCCTGTGATTAATTCGAATTTATAATTCGAAGACGCTAAAATATTTTTGATGTGTTCCAAATTCGTTATTTGAAAATACATTTGATTTTAAATTATTCCGTTTATTAAAAGTTAATCAGTAACTCGTTTAACTAGTTTTGTAACTAAAAAAATGACTCTTAAAGATGCACTATAACTATTCTTATAACGGCGTAACAATTCAAACAGTCATAAGAAAGGGGTTAAATGGGACGTACACCATGTCAAAGATATACTTTTACGACTTTCACAAGTTTGTTATCTCTTGGATACCGGTAACTTTTGGATTATTGATATCTCTATATTCCTTGCTTAGATAGCACGCTAATAAAGTCAATGGAAGTATCTAAAACTAAAAGAAGGAATAACTCGCATAGTTTGTGTGCTATCATAGCGAATCGGTTTTGCGTGGACACTTTTAATTGGTTGGATTACTAAGTATTCTGATTTACTGAGAAATTTTCCTGTACACTCCGAACCAGTTGAACCATTAGATTTCCAGCTAAGTAGAAATTTACTCAAAGTTTATGATTTTGTAACTTCTTGATTGCCAAAGCTGTGATCAACGTATGCAGTTTTCTTTCATTTAATGTTTACTTTAATAATACAAATAATAAAACATTTTTAGTGCTTTTTCCACATAAAATTTATTGGATCAGGACCTGTTTCGCTAATGGCGAGCATTGTCAACTGATAAGAAATACAATGTAACAGTGATATTTATACAAAAGTTAAGTAAGAAATACAAGGTTTGACAAGCAATTGGTATTAACTTTAATGAATGTTTCGTGTTGGCCCTCATTGATAATAGATAAATGTGAAGAATAGTCAAATTATTGTTTATTTGAATTAGTCTATGAGACAAAAAAAATCTTGTATTTTATATTGCCAACCCCAATCAGGTAGTAGAATTATTCTAACAAAGCTTTTAAGGATTACGGGTTGCTTTTAAGGTGCCAACTTTACTAGTAAATATAATACATTTAAAAATAAAACACATTCAGTTCACTCGTGCACTTAAAATGCCTGAAAATGCTGAAAGGTGAAACACAGTCGATGGCGACAAAACTCAAGGAAAAGTACAATATTCAAACGATTCATAAAACACATACATATATTACTCACAACGAGTCCAGATTATTCCATAATCTAATGAAGTGTATACAAAAGACACGTATTTTTTTACAACGTTAGACATCATTAAAAAATATTGATTATAATAATTTTTATTCAAGAAATATGTACCTTCTGAGTGGTAAGTTATCTATTTAAAATGAAAATATTTTAGTGTTAGAAGTGAACTTCTACCATATAATATATTTTCGTATATTATTACAGTATAAATCTTACTTTCAATACATCGGTAATGACACGCGTTAATATATTCGTATATTTAACATATATTTCGCCATTATAATATGACCATGAGTAATTTATTTCATACTTATTTTCAACAGCTGTTTCGTATTGTCAATGTGAACGATTTACGATATATTGCGAAAGTAAATATTATTAAAAATGAAAAATTTTGAGCACTCACAAAGTTGATAATTGTATTTCTGACATACACTAAGTAATTCTAAAAACCGAACCAAAGTTTCACCATTTATTGGAAACAGCTCCTATGGATTTCCATCCAATGAGTTTTGATTTATACGCAAGCAAAACTTTTTGGCAAAACGACTTAAAAAAATTGCTCAAAGAATCGCAACGAGGAAAACGGTGAATTTTCCGTTGGGTGCAAAAAGATCCTTTGGCAAGGCATATTTTAATATGTTTCTTTTTCACCACGTCCTGCCAGAAATGTGTCGAGTCGATGCCGAGGGTTGCGACATCTGATACCGTTATATTGGTTCCGGGATTTCTCATTTGTCAAAAAAATATATCAGGGTTGTCGTATTTCAACTAACTCAACTATTGAGTTACATACATATATGTATATGAAATGAAGCAGCTTTAAAGTTAAGAACTTTTAAATCAATAAAATTGACAGAAATTTTAGTTTTATTTTATAAAAAGCGGTTGTTGCGAAAATGAACTAATTTCTTTGTAAACAAGCAGTGCTCAGAAATTCGTATAGTTTTAGAAGATGTTCATTTTTTCACAATTCTTTGAGAGTATTTTGTTATTATACTGCGATAAATATATAGCAAATGGCATTAATAATTTTATTTCAGAATTTTTGCCTTCTTCCTTAAAACGGTATTATATAAGTCTAAACACTTTAATATTTCCAAAAAAGGGACACTTTTTTTTTTAAATATGAAAGATCTCATAAAAAATGTACAGCAATGAGAAAGGTAATAAAATATATAATAATTTCATATATCCTGTAATTCACGGTGAGAATCATTTGGTAAAAAACAATCTTTTTAAACTATACTGCATTACAAAGAGTTGTGAGAAAGAATTGAGCTGCATCATCATCTAATATATAAAACCGAAACGGCGTATGTATGTCTGTGGGTCTGTAATTCCCTTTTGCATTGTTGGTCATTAAGTTGCCATAAAAACGAATATGAAAGAAAATATGTTTGAATTTTTATCGGCGAAGACATTTAGTCAAAATGCAATAAATTAGTCTTCTACTGAACTTTTCCCGGCTTTTATTATTAATAATAATGTTTATTATTTACGTGAAGGTATTATTTGACATTTCTTTGACAGCAAATTAGATTTTTTCCTTGAATTTGGACATTTTAATGGGCGAGAATGGGGCTATCAATATATGAAAGGGGCTGTGAAATGTCGATGCCAGTCTGAAATGTTCATTTTAATTCCATTTTAATTGACCTAGACTTTTGAATTTTGAAAAAAGTTGTTTCAACTTGGCCCGTCTGAATTTACTCGCCGAGGTGAACATAACCCCAAACTGGTCCGAGCGAAGCCGGGTAGCAATACTAGTATTAATATAAAATCTAAATGAACTGTGTTTACTAGCATAGTTTGTTTACACGCAAATGTACACTCAAATGCACACTTACATTTTTACATTTTAAGCAGAATAGTTCATTTTTGTATTAGTCTGACTAGAATCAACACTACGTAATAACACTCATATTTTTCGTAGAAAGTGACACTTAAGGAACTGAATGCTGATTTAATAAATAATGATTTTATTTCGTCCTCCCTAATCGATGGAGCGATGCGCGATTGTGAAAAACTTTCAATTTTGTTTGATTTATTCGCTTGTTGAAGACCTTTTTAACTTGCTTGGTAATGCCTTTTCCGCAAAAAAAGGTTAAGGTTTGACAAAAAAATGTCACTTCTTTTTTCTCAGCGGAGCCAATATCGCTTTGATTGCGAACATACACCCTTTTTTCTTGACTCTACTATGTATGTCTAAAAATAGTAAAGAATTAAGGATTATTCTCTCGATGCACTCAGCGGTCACTTAGTGAAAGTTCATTTTAATATAACTTTGTTTATTCTATTTTCTGTGTATCAAATAGAGACACGTATTTCACCTCTTTAAGAAGCATCCTAAGATGTTTTCAGAAGAGGTGATGACTTCTTTAATCGGGAAGTGTAAAAGATATATTTTAATTTTATTATTTTTGAATATGTCAAAAGCTCTACGACAGTGGTTTCAATGCCGGGACGCACCAAACAAAATATAACAATAATTGATCTTTCTACAATAAGTGCTATCGACTGCGTTACAAGATTGATTTTTCATTTTTTAGCTCGTACAGGAGTATTAGTATGTATGTTGAAAGACAAACATGGTCCAATTTTATTTTCACATGAAAGGTTTTGAAATCAACAACAAAGGTGACCTGTGATACGTTCCCAAATGTTTTATACAGGTTGAACTCATTAAGACTTTTCTCTATAATTAAATGTGATTCTTTCAAATTTATTTCACCTAAAACCTTTAACAATGGGTACACTTTTATCATTTCTATGTGAGCTCACCTGTAATAATTAGATAATGTATTTTTTTGGTACTTACGTTAAATTACAGCAAAACCTTTAATACGGATAGAAAAATGGTAATGAATAACTAGTATTAACTTTTTTAAATAGAGTTGACTCAATTCTGAATGTTTTGAAGCAATCGTATGATGATAACCTCTTCGATTTGCATACATAAAATTTTGTTGTTAGTTGAAGTAACGTTGAATACATAGAAACAAAATCTAAGAATTAGCAGTGTAATCATATTTATTTTTGGTACTCTTTTGAACTTTGGAACTTGGTTAAAGCAACAAGTGTGAGATGAAATAACATTAATTAACGATTGCAGATCTAAGACTTACATTGTTAGAATAATAACATTGTGTGCAAGAGTTTTTTGAGACTATGACCATTGGTATTAAAGATGAAAAGTTAAGGTTCTATTGTAATCTTGTTTTCTATCGTGAATAAGTACTTAAATTTGTTTTAAAACTTGATGCTGGATTTACATATTTTATAGTATTGCGTGGAAAATACAGCTTAAGTAGAAATAAAGTTTTTGTCGGTCATAAAATTAGCCACAATCGAAGCGTTTCGGGGAACCTATCAATTCGCGATAAAAAAATAAATATCCGTATTCATTCGAATCGCGAGAAAATTGCAACCATAAAAGTATTCATTGGAATTTACACGTGTCGCAGAAATGCTTTCATAATGCCGTTTCTCGCATAAAATATTTTAGCCCGTCCGGGGATATGATGAAATATTTCAGGCCGTTCCGAAAATATGATGAAATAGGCCTTTGCCTGGCAACATATTTTATTAGCCCATGAAAATACTCTTAAACTTTAAGGGGTGATTTGCAGATAAAGCGTTTCCAAAAACCTTTTCTTGCCTACAGCTGCTGTACTCAACCGTTTGAGAATGTTGCCAAGTAATGGCTCACAGCAACGACAAATAAGAATTTAAATTTATTAGCCCTACGCAGCTTTTAAAAAGAGCAATTTTATTGTAAACGGTTTGTACGTTTGTCGAAAATCAAATAGATACCTAATAACATCATACTCCGCGGGATCTTTGGTGAGCCTATCCCAACCCTTAACTGCGCATATAATAATATAAAATAAGAACTGTTTTTGTAGTTACTGGCTTGTTTATTTCTACTTATTGCACTAGATTAAATAAATTATGACTTGGTCAACGACAGATAAAAATACTAATTTCTTTAAAATGCAAAAGTACAATAGAAAATAACTCAATTTTAATGTCAACATTTTTTGTACTTATTCCAAAATTAATTCAATCAGCTGAAAGACAGTTGAAAATGATCGCGATTTCGTCCTGTTTAGATACTCCAATTACCCGACATCTCAACTACTCAAGAATCGAGTAGTGGAATTTTTAAATATTCAAGATAGTAATAAAGAATTAAAAGTCTCAAATTTTAAATTGGTTCGAAGTTCTGTTAACTCTATTTGTATTTGTGGTAAAGTATAACCTGGTAGTAAAATCATAAAGATTATACATATTTATTTTTACATAAGTGGAAATAAATATGGAAATAAATCTTCATTTATAAATTAAGAGTATCGAGTACTTGAGAAACGGACAAATATTCCCTGAATTTGAGTCTTTAGTCAATTTGTTTTATTGTTTTTGATAGAAAAAAGCTGATTGTGGGATGCCTACGCAATTGAAAGCGACAAGTGCGGTATTTGACAGAGAGTTTTACTAAAACTTAGCCAGCCTTATCAATACAGATAAAAGTTTGATTTCGTACAAATTGCTTGTGGGAAGTTTAATGAAAAAATTCTCATTACACAATTTAAAAATAAATAATGTCTGTTTTTTAAATGAATTAATTTTCTTGTTTATATTTTTTGTGTACAATACAAGTAGCTATTATTTCGTGTTGGGTTCATTGCATTTTACGCCTTATTGGCTTGATAGTATGTAATTGATATGTGTGTGCTTACATAAATAACTTAATAACATTCCAACACGCGTGGATATAAAATGAGAAAGACCACAAAAATTCAACCGCCTAATAGCGTGGTTTTCATTTATTACACGAAGCAAATATGGTAAAGTCTTCGATAAATTGTATGGTTCACAGAGCAAAGTTTTTGTTTGTTATAATATGATAGAACCAAATTACTTTGCACAGATTAATTAAATCTGGCATTTTATTCGTTTACCAAATGCATTATCCGACTAACTAAATAATCATCGGTAATTTAAAAGCATATTATGTGCTTTTAGTCAATAAAACTTTACTTGAATTGTTACCAGCTACCAAATTTTTACTACATAATTAATAATTGCATATTGAATTCGTTCTTTTTATCCGTAAAATACTTAAAATTTGTGGATTTTATACAAATAAATACAAGAGACAAAGCTTAATTTTATATGAATATCTTTTGCCTGTGCGGTAAGAGTATAACCTCAGTGATCGTATGTTACTAGATTCAAATCTAGGAAAATAAATACAGTGGTACCTTGAGATACGAGCTTAATTCGTTCCGTAACCTTGTTCGTATGTCAAAGCAATTTTTCCTATTGAAATTAATTGAAATACCATTAATCCATTCCAGTCTCCAAAATGTCACTCCAGTTGTTCTTGTTACGTGTTTTCGAATAAGAAAAATGTATTTATAATGAGAAATATTCTATAAAAACATAATGAAAAAGAATGTAAAGAAACAAACTGGTTTTATATAGTGTATTCGAACTCGTGGCGTTGTAGAGCGCCATTTATGTCTTACGTATGGGATTTGTCGGTTGTGCGAAAAGGAGCGAAGTATGTTTTTTATAGTAGGTCCATAGCGTTTGACATTCGGAGTAGAATCCAATGCCAACATAAATATACATATACGGATTTTGCACTAATACTTTATACACTTTCCACACATATGCGAAGCGTACACTTATATCCGTCATAACAAACTGGTGGGTCTTGTGCAGCCGGCCGTTTCTCGTATCTCAAATGTTGCTCGTATTTCAAAGCAAAGTTTCGCTCGCTGGACGGCTCTGATCTCAAATATCTCGTATGTAAGGGCACTCGTATTTAGATGTACCACTGGATCACATTTTAATTTTTTGATTTCAATTTAAACCAACAAACAAAATATTTGAAAACCGAAACATCGTCATATTAATTGATATCTACCGGCATAGTATAACAATATCAATGGCTTATTATAGAGTGATTGAAAAAATTTGCTTCTAAACATTGTGTTATTGAATGCTATAGACATTTATTAAAAGAAAAAATGGTAACACAAGATACATATACTGTCTCAAATCTATGTTTGCTGATAATTTCGTAGAAAATATTTTTCTTTGACATTAATTAATATAACCATCCCATTTTCGCCTGTTCTTTCAATGGCAGACCCACGCACTATCTTGTTTCAGTATGCCAGGTAAGTATAAGATTGTTGCAGCCTTTAGAAATACTGAGAACAACATCACAGAGAACATTCATTAAATCGTAAAGCCTCGACCGCCCACTTGCTTTAAATCTGCTACGACACGTAGACCATCTACGCTTGCTACGATAGTAAAAGAAATCTTTGCGGCAAACATGATTATTGACTGCAACACCGTTCAACTAACTTCAAAAGATTTTTTTAGTTATAAATATAAAACTCCTACGAGGGTGCTTTAACAGAAGACACTTTATAGAGAAACAGTCACAAGTCAGCAGCTCACCTTTGCAATCAGTATTATCGATTCTGTTCGAAGGCATAGGTGTATGTGTTGTCTAAAAATTCTTTTCCATCCATCCAATCCTGTAATCCGACGAGCTTACCACTAGACCTGTATTAGCTTTTAGCATTCTATCCCTTCTCTCATTGAACTAAAGATAGATGGAGCAACTGGGTATCAATCAGTTCTCATAAAAAAAAATGTTGAAATAGCTTCATTTAGATTTCATATGTACACACACTGCGATTTGATTTTTAAAAATATGAACATGCAAATTTTTCTTTTATTTTACAGTCTTTCAGATGAAAGATTAAATTAATTTTAATGGATTTTTAATTAAAATAACATGGTAAAATATAATTATTCATTATCAATATTAGAAACAATAAAAAAAAATCATAATACAATAGTATCTTATAAAGCTACTAGTATTGCTACCCGGCGTCGCTCGGACTAAGCGACCAATAATTATTAATTGTTATATCATTAGACATAATTATATCACAAAATCTTACATCCAAAATATAGTTAAAATAAAATCACAAACTATATTTAATTTGATGACAGCCCCATTCTCGCCCATTAAAATGTCCAAATTCAAGGAAAAAATCTAATTTGCTGTCAAAGAAATGTCAAATAATACGTTCACGTAAATAATAAACATTATTATATTAATAAAAGCCAGGAAAAGTGCAGTAGAAGACTAATTTATTACATTTTGACTAAATGTCTTCGCCGATAAAAATTCAAACATATTTTCTTTCATATTCGTTTTTATGGCAATTTAATGACCAACAATGCAAAAGGGAATTACAGACCCACAGACATACATACGCCGTTTCGGTTTTATATTTATATATGATTGGGCATAACCTGATAATTGCAAAATATTTTAACAGTAGAAACAATATGCAAACAAATGTGAAAATAATAATTATTAGCATAATTTCGTTTATTCATTATTCCACTTATCATCAAAATTATAACGGTTCTCAGGAGTTGAAATTCTAATAGTAAAATTATATCTTATAGTACTTATCCACTACACTTATTTTTAAAATGCTGTTATGACCAATCACAACCGATATACATCAGATAAGATACCTTAGCTGAATCATGAAGCACGAAACACGTAATAATATGCTTATCTTCATTTCGCAACATCTCCATCAAAGTTTCACAAATCTAGCTCATCCAGCTGAATCAGAGCTATGCATCTGACAGTGAATTGTATGGGAGGCTCCGGCAGGTGAGGTTAGAATGGGTGGAGAAATAAATGACGGACATAAAGTCTGAAATGAAGGTTCCCATGAGATCGTTGCCATATTCTTGAGTTCTCTTTAACCACTTCTATGCCAGCGAAAAATATGGTACGCTTCTGCCTACCGCTTAATCGGTAAACCAATATAATTAATAAATTCCAGGATGTAATATTTTTTACTGTCAGATCCATGATAGAATGTCAACATCGTTGGCAGTGTATTAGTGAAAATAAAGGATCCTAAATATGAAATAAATGCCCGCGCATTATCTCAGGCTTGAGACAAATGCCAATCAACGATACCTTCGGGCGTGGTGTAAAGGCTAAGACATTGGAGAGCTTGATGCACTGTTCCCTCTTTGCATCAAGTCTCCAAGCTGTGAAAATCTACAGTTTTCAAAACCAATTCATGAACTCCAGATTTACGTCCAGAAGACGATGACCCGAAACTTGTACTCAATTCCGTCTTATCTTACAGCAATTTCTCCAGTAGCGGAGGTAAACATGGAAGACCACCAGCCGTGCCACCAGCCGTGTCAGCTTCCATCTTAACGCCCAAGACAAATCTTCAATTACGAGCTAGGCTCGTTTATTTGGTTAGAGACTGAGCATATATATTATGAGAATAGTAAACTCTTCAAATTTACGCTAACATTCGAGAAGAATTGAAACTTTTTAATGATTTTAAAATAATCAGCCACGCAAGGGCTTTTTTGTGTTTTCTCCACAGTAATCCATCAGCTGACAGAATCTTTTAGATTAATACTAAGCTAGCTGACATACGGGAAAAGAGAATAAAGATTTGGTTGTAGCCACTTTAGCCTGAAACATAGACAAAAACTGGGAGTCCGCTCCGTATACTCATAGAGTCAGTATAAAAGTAAAACATGGAAAAAAATAGCTGTTTTTTGATTAAAATAAGAGATCTCAACCTTTTCCAAACGTTTGATTTCCAAGAATCAGCGTTTAACGAAGATAAAAAGGCTAGAATTTGACATTAATTAATTGGGTAATTGTTTTTTCATGAAATATTGGAAATGAAAAGGCCATAGCTAAATAATTTTACAATTTTAATCGAGCAAATGTATCATCCCAAACCACCCTTTTTTAAATTTCATTAAGTATCAAAGAATATAAATTCAAAGAATCATACTAATCTATTTCTTTAAATAATATGTTGGACAATACCAGCGGTTTCAAATAAGTAGGCTTTCTCATGGTATGAACTGGTTAGTAAGTTTTTATCGATTTCATATGTAAAAGATCTACAAAACATAGTATTTATATATACAATGACTAATCAAATTGGTTGAAAATCAAAACATATACTAATTATTCCAAAAGGTCAATGACTTTTATGCGGCTTTGCTTCGGATATTGACATAATCCACGTGGACGTGTGTGAGCTCAGGCGAGTACTGTTTTTTTATGTAATATAGTTGAAATTTCCGGAACTCGTTCAGTTGACTTTTTTGACCATTTTCAATGTATTTTTTTTTCTCTTTCTTTGTGTATAAAGTTCGTTTTCTCTTTCATTTTTTTCACATTGCAAAATCAATTAACTCATAATTTTTGTTTTTTGTAACGCATGTACTAGATACTTCAATTACCAAGTACTCGAGTATCGAGTAGTAATTTTTTTTAAATACTCTCAGAGTTTCAGATTTACCAAAATATATAATATTTTATTTTGTCTCTTGTCATCGTAAACTTGTCATTGATAAGATAAGTCGGCAGGACCCAAAGAAAAAGTAACAAAAGTAATTCTCGCATAGCTTAGACAACGCTATTAAAAAAAATACCTGATATTAAAATTGAGGCGTACGATTCAGTTAAACCCAACGGTTAAACATTATTTAAATATATTTTTTTAAATAAGTAAATAATATTTGGAAATAAATCTTTATTTATAAATTACAAGTATTACTCGAGTATTTTTAAAAATACTCAAGTATCGAGTACTTTAAAAATGGACGAGTATTGAATTCTCTAGTATGGACATATATATATATAATATATGAATAGATATACTATGACATATTACTTTTTCTTTTAAGTATAAACTATACAAAATAAATACAACGTGTCAGTTCAGGTACACAATTGATATGATATTTTTTAATCTGCCTGTAATCTTTAATTCTTTGCGGCAGTGAAAGGGTCAATCTCAAGAAATGGACTCGTGTAAAACTTGTTAATATTCGCGGTTTTCAGACCTTTGTCATTTTCTTTGATGATGAGTGACTGCCGGGCTGACAGGATGTTCGATTGCATCGTTAACTTGAAACTCGGAGACGTATTTTTGTCGAAAAGGTTAGAGCAAAGTGTCACGCAGACGTGGGGTTTTATTTTACTTTATTCAACACTGGCGTGTTTACAAAAGGCAAACATTAATCGAGGATCATCTCCATTCACTCAATGCATGAAAGGTTCCGAATTTATTTGATTTTTCTCTGCGGGGTGGGCATAAATTCAACTTTTTTTTTCAATTCTACGACTGAGTTTTTATCAAATGGCAGCAGTTTTTTTATTACCAAATCTAGAAAAAAATTGCATCGTGAAACTCCAACGATTATTAAAAATAAATTAAAATTCATATCGTTTCTAGGCCTAATATTACAAATGAAATTTCAAGTTTTTGAGTTCTTTATCTACAGTATTATAAAATGGCTATATTTTAGTTACCAATTAAAAGATAAAAAAAGATTTTCACATAAATATATCACAATTTGTTACCTATACCAATTCCACATACAGATTTCATGAGCATCAGGACTAGTTTGAATATATTATAAGTTAATGGTCGTGATAAGCAAAGCATGCTCTGTTCTTTTTAAAATATGTGGAATCAGTACCCCTTTAAAAGTGATTATAATATCTATTTAAATCATATGTGAAAGCAGTTTACTGGTCGCATAAGGAGTTTTCAAAACGGCCAAAATTATTTTACTCTATACAATAAAATATATTTGAAAGAAACAACATTTTTCTTCATATAAATATTATAATAAAAACAAATTTTTTTACGTCACGGTTCGAAAGTTAAATCATTATTTTTAAAAATATATTTTCCATATTAGTCTAGCATATGTTTTTGAATATTCTCTGTGAAAAATGTACGCTTTCTTTTGCTATTCACGATCCATAATAATTATAATGATATAAAAATACCAAGAATGTGTTGACATTCTATACCGTCAAAGATGGCCCAATTTTTCAACATCTCCACTTCCATAGTCCTTGCTAAGACACAAAAAAAATTACGCCGTGAAAAGCAACATTCAAGGTTTAAAATCATTTTTCTTCGAAAGTACAAGCCTATCCTTATATCTATATAACCGAGATGACGGCTAAAATTTTATCATCCTTTCAGTTGGGGTAAAAGGGTTAGAGTTTTTATAGCAACCTTTCAGGGCGGACAAATTACCCCCGCAGCTTTTCAAACAATACTCATTAATGATAGCCTATTGTTATTGCGATGTTTTTAACTTTATTTTTGTTTTTATTGTATGTTAAATGTGAGAAATTACAAGAATTTTATCTCAATATACATTTAGAAATTGTTTGATGTTATTCTTTGGTGAAAAAGCATTATAAAAATAATTATGCTTCACAGTTACAAAAAAAGCCCCCTTAAAAAGCACAATTTTATACTGGACAAAAGGGATTTTTTTTGTGATTCTCAACAAATATAACTGGGCTAAAATTCCATTGTTTTTACGACACCACCAAGGTGTTACAGGGTACCACGACAAGACACTTTTACAATTGTTGAACATCGAAAAATTATGTTAAAAGTTGACAAATAGTTCATTTTCTGGCTCAAAAATGGAATGGTTTTACAGTTATTCTTAAAATATTAACTATAATGATTATCTTTATACTAATTGCTAAGCAATTATTGACATAGATTTTATCTTGCCCATTGTCCTGCGGCACTACTGAATATTGTTTAACTAAATTAGTTTCAACAATTAATATTCAAGTTTCACTTACTTAATGAATCATTTAGTAAAATACACAATCGTATTCTCACAATATTACTTTAATAAAATGAATTATATATCAGAAGATAAAATTAAAAGCAATGATACTTATATTTCCCACGCATTCAAAAATGATCAAATTAACTACCTAAGATAAACTTCATTCAACTTATGTATAATAGAAAATGTATTCATATATAAATTTCATTTACTATCGCTCAAAAATTTAAATAAAATATATAACAAACTGTTTTTAGTTTAAAATTTAAAGACATTACATTTTCAAATGACTGGTCCATTTATTTATCTTCGGATTCTCCACAAAGTCAAAACAACTACCCTAGATATTATATTTAATTCAATTACGTAATCTCTACGTCACGTTAAAAGTTTGTCTTATGTTTCGTGATTCTCTAACGTCATACATCCTTCACTGAGAAGAATAAGACTATGTAAATAGTAAACTTCTTGTAGGCATTATCATTTTCTGAAGTTTTTAATTTAAGATAACTAAGTATGTCATTCTCCCTAGTGATATGACTGTATCAACTTATCGATGGTATAGTCCTATGTTAACTTGAGCGTCTTACAAATCACAAACTGTAAGATTCACTATCACTAGATCAGTGATCGCTAAACAGTAGCTCGCGAGCTACCGGTAGCTCGCGGTGGCATTTTCAGTTGCTCGCGTTGTATATTGGAGGTATATTTATAAATTTGCCTAGGATCAAATTTTATCAATCGTTTGGGCGTGAAAACAGCAGTCTTGAAAAATTAACATTTATAATTTAAATATGTAAAAAAAAGTGTGGCAAAATGACTGGATTTTATCATACATATTAAGTTTCTAACTCTATTTCTATATATTTAGGTAAAAAAATCAACATGTGATGTGTAATGATTCCATTACTTAAGGGAAATCAAAATTCTGCATTGAACTATTAAAAATGAATTAAAAATAGTTTTTATGCTTAGATGCTTAAATGCTTACTTGGTAGAAAGCCCTAATATATGTTTAAGTAGCTCATCAGACCATTTCAATTTATGAAAGAAGCTCACATCCTTATTGAGTTTGGAGACTACTACACTAGATCAACTTAATTTCATGACACTATAGGGACAATTTTACATTTTTTTTTTTTTTACAACTTACGCCAATGCGCCAAATATTCTTAATTGTTAAAGTCATACGAAATTAACTCGATGATAAGTAATGAATCAGTTGTGCACAAAATCAACGATAAATAACATACACCCTGCCAAAGATCTCTTTTTTTCAATTGAAAAAATCTGACCTTGCCGGGAATTGTATCCGGTCTCTAGATCGCTAGGACAAAGCTCTTGCCACTAGACCACATGGACCGACTATGTAAGTATGAAGATAAAGATTACTATAAATAATAACATAACAATAAAAAATCTCTGACTGACTCTAGTTGAGTCACCAAACTACGATTCTTGGCAGGTTTTTGAAAGCAATACAAAAAATAAATATATTTCTAAATACAAGACATAAAATGGAACATTTATAGTTTTTTAAGCATCGATTTTATTTTGCGACTTAGATATTACCTTTCATTGGCTAGCCATTAAACGAGATATAAATAAAGGATTTCTCTTAGAAAAACAAAAACCAATTTTATATAATATATTTATTAGTCAATATTTTTTGAATCTCAATTTACCCAGTTTACAACGTCGGCTCTGACGTTAAGCGTTAAAAATTTCACGTACAAAAAAACATCAATACGTTTTTTTCTATCTCATCAACCTTGTATTTGCGTTTTAAAAAGCGTTCAGTTTAATTTTTTACGTGAAAAATGATGCTTTTATTCGTCGATTTATATTCATACTTCTTCTCCACCAACAAACACAATTGCCGTCGTTAAAAATTCAACGTACGGATGATGCAAAACTTTTTGCTTTCATTATGTTTTAGCGAAACGTATTTGGGCTTCAAAAATTATTTTTACGAATGTATGATTTTTTATTTGGCGCGCATATCGCTGTTCATAAAAGGTATTTATTTTCCTTTTTTTTTGATTGCTTACGATACACAAAATAAAAAAATGAACAAATTGCATAAATACAGACTATTTGTGAGAAACAAACCAAGAAAAATTGAAATTGATACGTGAATTTTAATTAATACTTTTATGCATTGAGCAAACGTATCTCAAATAATTTCTTTAGTGATTGTGACGTCTTTAATCTTTTCTTCTATTCCTTTTTTACCAAGCCTCTCAAAAGATGATATTAATTACGTGTATTTTAAGCAATTGTTAATCCATCATTTTTAGACGAGATAAATTGAACATAAAAACTCATTAAACTTGATGCCATTCATCACTTTTTGCGGAGATGACTTTCCTTAGCAATAAAGAAAATCAACAACTTGATTTTTCTGTAATATAAAATTAAAAATAACTTTGATTATTCCACGTATTGTGTAACTAACTGTGACACGTGTTTTGCCTCTTTCAGAGGCATCTTCAGACTTACTTTCGCAAAGTTTGCTTAAGTAATGAAGCAAGATAAATTCTTACATTTTAAATTATGAAATTACAAAATGGATTACGGGTTTTTTTCCTTCTAAAGGAAACAAGGAAGGGGGTGATAGAATCAAAACAATGCAATAACATAATGATACTAATAAGGTGCAATTAATCAATCAATTAGATTGGGATTTTTCCTTTTTAAGGGACGCAAGAGAGGATTATAGAATTGAAACAACGTAAACAAATATATTTCTAATGAAGTTAAACATTACAAACTAATAAACTATAAACTAATGAGCTGCAATCAATCAGTTAGGTTGGGTGATTACTCTATTGATTGGGAATAATGTTAATAAAGGCGAGCATTCTGTCCTGTTAAGAATATTATTTAATAATATATCTTTTTTATTAAGACTTTTATTTATTTCTAAAAATTCTAGACTATTCATCTTTAAACCTTTTTTATTTACTCGGTGGAGTGATTTTTCTGTAATTATTTTTTCTCAACCACAGGTTAGGATTTTGAAAATTACACTAAAAATAATTAAATTAAAATCTTTATAAAAATATCCTGCTGGAATTTTATAACTCAGACCACGAGATGGGTGCAAAAAGTGTTGCCACAAGCCTACAGCGAGTTTCACACAAATTAGACCTGTAGAGAAATAATATTAAACTGTTTTACTCGCATCTTTTATGTACATGTACAGTTATCATATATTTTTTATTAAATACTCACTGTTGTAAATAAAAACCACACTAAACGGCTTCAGTACCAAGCAAAATGGTCGAATTGATCACATCTACCCTCCCGACTTTAAAAAATTCTTTTTTCAACAAGATTGACAAATGACAGAACAACCATTTTTTAAGAGACAGTGTTTAGATTTCAGTAGCTATGAAAAGAAAAATATTTTAAGTATTCTAACAGGAAGATTTTTTTTATATATTTTGCAATATTTGCGACGTCCGTACGTGGCGGCCACCAGTGGCCTTACGGTACTGAAGTGGCTAAATATTAAAACCTTTAAATACAGATACTTCGTACATGAGCAAATTATATCACGTTTAAAAACGGTGTATAGCTACATATTATATATCGGTATCACGCCATCGAACCTCAACATCAACCATATTGAACTGATTACTTAGATCTTCTTAACTTATTTAAATGGTGTTCTACTTATTAAACGTCAATTCAATCAATACTTACCTACCAGTCGTTAATTTTTAGTACATACGCTGTGTTTCAAAGTTGTCTTAAACTGTGGAAATCAATGTTTGGTTTTTCCGATACTCCTTAATTTACTTTTTTAAGACGAATTTTCAAGCTCAATAAATTTTTGTATTGCCTTTAATAAAAATTGTCGATTGTGAATAACATAACAAGGATAAAACTATCTTCAATTATGTAATATTTCTGATATCAATACAATGTAGACATACACGCTCATGCATATCTCAGTAATGAGGATGTCTGTATAACTTTATGATATATACCTAAATTTGCATTCGTAAAATACAAACCTCCAAACTAAAATCTTTACAATGTGACCTAACGAAGCAGTCAGAACAAATCTGATTTCATTGAAAACTAGTTTATATTCACAGTTTGCAGTTAAACTATGACCTCTGTTCAATGGAATTGTACTTGCATACTTTTCGTAGGATATATTGAGCACTTAGATACTTCTGGCAGCAGCTATTCATACTCGAGTAAAATATCCTTTACAGAAAAACGCATTCATGCAAAACAGACGACATTGTTACTGTGCAGAAAATAATGACCCTTTTGAAGTATACTATTATAAACTTTGACGTTATCTTGATAGTGTTTAAAATACATTTTTTTATCAATAGCTCTCAAAGTTTGTTTATTAAATATTTTTTTTCGATATCATTAATCAAAATCTTACAAGACTTTGTGATATAAGCAACAAATGAAATAAACGAGCACTTGATACAAATAAGACATGTAATACAAAAAAATAAACAAAACACTTCAAGTGCTGAGTAGAACGTAAAAAGTATCACCGTCATGGTGTCAACTATCTTTAAAAATAAAAATAACACTTGTTTAGCCATGCAGTAGCTAAAGTTAGTTGAACCAATGTTATTCATTACATACAATTATAAGTTTCCAAGCATACACATAGTATTTGCTAGTATTTTTTTTGCTACGTAATAGGTTTAATTAATGAAACTGTTCGTGGTTGACTTAGGTGGCTCCACGGATTGACAAGATATTTTTAAGGATAGCGTGTTTCGGGTAAAAGTAATCATTCCATTTCTTTGTGAATACTGCCAGGATCAGCTTCGATTTCAACTTATACTATAGAACTCAGTTAAAAAACACTTTCAAAATGTTAACTCTCACTTATTCGTGGAGAGACGTTATTTTAAATAAATAAACTTTATTTAAAATTACCACTACCACGCGTATTTTGGTGGAGATCAGTAGTTAGATGTAGTATCATACCAAATTTGAATCGTTTGAAACATGTATTTTTCCATGACTTTTGTAGCTAACGACCCGGGTTCGCTCATGTAAAAGCACAAAATTTCGACGATATATATTCCCGATAGTACTCGCATTCACTTGCACACTTGAAAGGCCAAAAGGCGACACTCGGTTCGTTTATGACAACAATCACGAAAAAATAAAATTTCAAACGATTCAAATTCCATCAAGCATCTTCAGTTAAAATCCTCAATTAATACTACATCACTTGAAAATTTCCATTCGTAGAGCGAAAAGGATTCTTATCACATTTTAAAAGATGTGAAGGTACCACTATAATATTTCTTTTATTTAAAAAAAACTAAATTATGCTACTCAATTTTACCAAGCTTAAAAAAATTATTGAAGTTTCTGGGAGTGCGGATATTGTTTTCAGTTCGATTTAATCCAATTAAGCTTCGAACCTCGCCGAATTGCTTTGGAAGCTCTTTTCCGGGGATAAAACAACAAGGGATTGCAAAACTGGTATTACCGAAAGTGTGGCCCGGTATTATTTGATTGAATAAAAAATTATAAATACCTTTTTTTTAAATTTATTTCTGTTTAATGTGCTTTTGTGTCAGTTATTCCTTGATTTTATTTTCTATAAATTATAATATATATGATTTTTAGATATTGGTTAATAGCCCTTATCTATGTTAAATTATTGTCCTTAATATTCAATCAAAATAAGCTTTTTTATAGATTTTATATAGTTATAAAGAGATTTAAGTTATCCCACTATTCGCAAGATCGTTCGTGAAACCTATAGCCCAACGATCTCTTACAATAATTCTGACCAGAAAGCATCTGATAATCGTTATAAACCGATAACCATTCTTCTCGATGAACGTCTATAGGTAAAAATAAAAATTAAGCCTACCTCTTGAACTGTCTTCACTAAGGATTGCTCATCACTACAGCGATCACGCCCTTTTGTCAGAATCAATGGGAAGGGAATGCACCTGAATATAAAAACTAAGCTTAGAGACGCAGGTAACGGGAAGAACTTTGCCGCCAACGTGCCTTAGAACTTGAGCTCCATCAAATAGAATATCAAAAAAAAAATTGTAATAAAAATAAAACACATTTTTAGTACGTATTCTAAATAAAATTTATTGGGTCAGGACCGGTTCGCTCATGGCGAGCATTATCAACTGAGGCAGTTGATAATGCTCCGTATCAGCATCATAAAAATCATTAAAATAATAACACATTTTTAGTATTTATTCAATATTAAATTTATTGGATGAGAACCGGTTTCGATCATGGCAAGCATTATCAACTGATGATACTGATACTGAGCATTATCAACTGACTGATTATATTGCCGTTTGATCAAGTATTGACAGTGAACACCTTAAAATTGATTTAAGTAATACTGGTATTTAATATGAAATACCGAAATCTTGTAATAAGTATAATTTTCGCCCAGTTTTGCAGCCCCTAAGAATAGCATTGCGTTACAGTTGAAAATTGCAAAACCGCATTGTGTTGTTAAATTTTGGAAACAAATAGTAAAATAAAGCTACACCGCACCCAAACCATTGGTGTCTTCTTTGCTTTGTTTATTTCTTCTAACTTTGCAGCATTGATCGATATTGGATATGAATATTTATTCAGCCAACTATTTTTTTAATGAAATATTCCGTCTGGAAGGTGTAGACAATTAATTTGGTCTGATAAAGATCAGGATATATGAAGACATAGCACTTACTTAAAAAGTACTAAGTTCATCGTGTTCCGTGGTGAAGTGGTCAACGTCGTTGGCTTTCATAACTGACCTCCCGGGTTCAAGCTCCTGTACGAGCTTTTTGATTTTTTCCGTCGATTTATCGATGGGTTTTTTTGTTGTAAACAATTCCTTCCCCCCTTAACGATCCTCAAAGCGGCGTGTAATGAGAGCGATTAGCTAACCACTAATTTTGTGTACTCGTGTCATTTGAGTCTCTAATCAGAGTCCATTTAAGCCACGTTGGGTTCTAAAAAACGTGCCGATGAGGCCACTAGCATAAATGTAGCACGTTTTTGTCCGTTGCAATGTACGCTACGACTCAGGCCGTACACTTAGAGAAGAAGAAGAAGAATAGGGTTTAAACTAAAGCTTTTATTATGAAAGTTATTCCATATTTGTTCAAGTTTAAATAATGATTTTCATTAATTACACCATTTTAATGCTTTTGTGTAATCATCTATTTTTGTGAATCAGATAAAAAATAAGTGAACGTATTTTTTTCTAGTTTCTTTCTACTCTTGAACAAATTGAAAATTTTCGAAACTGTTCAAGAAAAATGGCCGAGCTAGATACATAGATGTTATTCTTTTTATGTTAGTTTCTAATTATTTCTTCTCCTCTTTAATAGTCTCTAAGAGTGGTTTCTTTTTGTCGTTTAACCAGCCCAACTGACAATCGCAGATGTTGGGGTGCGCCTAAAAAATACACAAAACGTTTTGGAAAATATTTTCCCCAAGATTATTATTTGTGATGGGCAAAAGTCGTCCCTTTACGACAAAGACCGTTTGGCCGGGGTGTTTACAAAGCCTCAACCCCCGGGGACCCGCTCAACTGACGCAATATCCGGCCAGATCGTCGGTTTTTCTGTAAATCATAACATTTCTAACCCCTAATCCTTACATATCTTCGCTATATTAACCCTTCGCATGTACTCGCGCCTTACCCCGTACGAACTCTAAATCCAAATCGGAATATGTCTGGTGACTAGAGACTCCAATAACTCGGCATCTCAACTACTCGAGTCTCGAGTAGTAAACTTGTAAAATACTCGAGTACTCGAGTAATTTCACATAAACAAAAATACATATATTAATTATAATTTGTGTTTTGCTAAATAAATAAATAAGTTTATTTTATTTCATTAATAGATTTATTTCAATTTGTGAAAAATGAATTTCAGAAATAATAAGGTATTAAAGGTCTCAAATTTTTATTTGGTTCGAAGCTTTGTTTTTTTTATTTCCACAGTAGAAAAAACTCTCTGTTGCTGTGGACGTTGTCTTAAAAGTTAAAAATAAATTAAATAGTGTATAAATTAATGTAGTTTTTCTGTACACTGTTTATTAAAATAAAATTTGGTAACAAATCTTCATTTATAAATTACGAGTATTACTCGAGTATTTTTTAAATGACTCGAGTATCGAGTACTCCGGTATCGAGTATTTGATATTCGAATTGGAGTCTCTACTGGTGACATACAAATATTTTTATAATATTGTATACGCAATATGTTTTGAATCCCATATTTTTCTTAGTTCACATTCTCGAAACAAATTTCGATTACATTTATTGAGATGTATTATAGATTCAGCGAAATACTATCATCGCGCTTGAATATAAAATTGCTTTCGCCACCTTATAAGTTATTTTGAAATATGTAAATAAATTAGATAAAATCAACTTTTTTACTGATCCATTTTCTGCAAGATTGCAAGGTTCAATAAAAGTATTATTTTTTCATAAAATCGAATGACATCGTTGGAATTCTTTTTGATTTTATCTAACTAGTTTGCCATTCAAAAAGTCTTTTTTTGTCTGTCATACTTTTTTCCTTTATAATTCAACAAATAATTAAAAAAACGAATTATAAACAAATTATTTTTTACTCGATATTTTACTTTTTTATATGTAATTTTTTTTAAATATTTCCTATGAAACCTACTATTTATTTTAAATATAGTTATATTTTTCAATACCAAAACAAATAGTTACGTGATTCTCAAACTGCTTTTTAAAACTATTACTTATATTTATTTCTTAATGATAACTTTTTTTGTAGGTGACGATGGCTTAGAATTTTGATATGCGATTCACATAAAAAAATAGTTGACGTAAAAAATCGTGGAAAAGCAATTATTATAAAACTCTAACTTAAGTCTTAAATCATCCTAGTTTTCAAAAATCGAGAGCAAATGATTTACTAATAACTCCACGTATAATAAAAATAAATTGAAATATCCAATGAAGATTCTATATAATTCATGTTAGTGTTGGAATAAATTTTGTTTGTTGAGTCATAACTATATGATCGAAAGAAGAATTTTTATTTATGTATTAAAAATCTTCTTCAAGATAAACAAAATATAGATAAATCTTTTTCATGATTCACTTTCATGAAAGCTTTCGTCTCCTACGACGCCTGAATCGGATGTTCGACAGATATCCGAGGAAATAGTTGATATCCGCATTTTGGCGACTCGTTACTATCTTTTTGTGACTCCATTTCCTGTATCTATACACTCACAACTCCAATTATATAGCATTATGAATAAAATAATTTTGATTCAAAAAATACCCCTGGGTATCTATTTGATAGAGCTTCAAGTTCTAGGGTGCGTTAGCGTCAAAGCTCTTCCCATCTCCTTTGACTCAAGAGGCTAGTTTATTTTATCTTAATATTCTAATGTGAACCACAAGTAACTTTTAAGATACAGAAAAGATAAAAAAAGATTAAGATAAACAATTTTACTAGGTACAACATTTGAAATTTAATAACGTTTTGTAATCGCACGTAAAGCACAAAATCTTTTGATTTTCAACTAGTCTTCTAACTTCGTCGCTTCGTCTCAGAAATAAAGTCGTATACTGGTCATGCGAACAGATAATAATTCGTTGACTTATCTATAATAATTTTTATTAGGGACTAATCAACAGCGATCTTCAACTCTGATAATTTATACCAAAAATATTTAATTTAACTGAAGAATCGGCGTTTAAAACTATAAACACAAAATACTGCAGATCTATATGAGGTCTTCAGGAATGTAACACTCGTAAATATTGTAATGGTTGCGGAGTTATTATAAAGTGAGGTGTTTATTTTCTATGTTTTGCTACATGAAAATATTGTGAGATATAAATTTTATGAATCGAATTGGAATTCACTTTCTTGAGCTACATTTATTATAACACAGTAAAAAAATTGCAAATTATTTTAGTTTTACAAAATAATGTAAAATATAATTGATAGCTATTTCGGCTTACGCTCTCGTCAGAACTATAGTTTTTTAATTCTGACTAAAGCGTTAGCCCAAGAGCTATTAACAATGTATCATATAACTTTTGTGGAACTAAAATACTTTTTCCACCGTGCTGATAAATCGACTATATACTTGACGATTTTAAACTAAGTTTGAAATGAATTTGAGTTTAGGATGTTTAATCGCATATTTGTATTGTAATCGTATTGTCAAAACAGCCACTAAGTGTAAAATAAATCAATTAATATTTACGATTCAGTAGCAGCGTCATAAACGTTTTAATGCCATTGTGGCGACCACGGCTTGGTTTGCGTCTCCGGAATGACATTGTCATAAATTGACTTTTCAATTTATTATTGTAAAACATGTGATATCAAGGATTCTCGCTGGCACGATTTTTTTGTACTGTAAAAAATTAAATATAATTCATGACATTGTAGCGGATGCCAATGCGCCATGCATTTACAAATTTATTGAAAACATATTACATACAATTAAAAAAAATATATGAAACAGAACAGAAATATATAAGATACATAAAAAAAAAAAGATATAAACAAAGCACCAAGTTCATTGCCGAAGATGTCCACATCGACAGGCAGTGCATTCATCAGCCGAACAGCCCTTGCGACTGGCGAGTCAAAAGACCTACGTGATAAACAAGTTCTGACAAAGAAAATTGATTGACCTTGGCTATGGCCACGTAGGTAGAAACTGGGAGCATGCAAGTCTCAAGGATGTCAGGGCTATCAACTCGGCCCGAAGAAGAAGAGAAAAATGTTTCAATATTAAAATCGATCTTCGAGCTTCAAGAGAGTGAAACCAAAGCATTCATAAAAGAAACTTGGATGGATAATGCACCATTAAAAAATTGTCAATTGGTAAATAGTCGAATTTTTTGAAATAATAATAACGCAGATTTTTTTTATGAACTCACTCAAGCTGCGACCTTAGGTATTTTCATTTGGACTCCAAATAATGGATCCATATTCAAGCTTGCTTAAAACTAGTTAACGAGTAATGTCATATACAATTTAAATTATCTTTGATTATTGCACGTATTGTGCTACTAACTGTGACACGTGTTTCGTTTCTTGCAGAGGCATCTTCGGACTTACAGATGAGTCTAATTCTATGATTCTAAAATCAGATGCCTCTGAAAGAGGCGAAACACGTGTCACAGCTAGTAGCACAATACGTGGAATAATCAAAGTTATTTTAAATTTTATATTAAAATGAACTTCCACAAAGTTACCGCCGAAACCATCAAGAATTATGTCATGTTTGCTCTTTTGTGAGTCCATTAATTCACAGACGTAAGTGAATATGAATTTGACTAAACTATATAAAAAAAAAATCTCCTATTTTATAGCGTTAATTTGTGCTCTCGTCGTAAATTTGCCAGACGTCCGTTATCAGGGGAACTACCGCCAAAATATTATCGCCGGGGTGATCCCCGCCATGCCAGTTTTTTCATCTTCGGCCATTAGCAGCATTCTTGACCCCTACAAAGTTTTTTCCGAGCGCTTTCCATTTACGTACACATGTAGCAGTAAGATTCTTTTTTCGCTAACACGATTGCCAGTTTTTTTTCGCTTGGCTTAATGATCTTTCTATCTATCTAGTAGGAGCGGTGTTGTCTCTTTTTTTACTATTTATAAACAAGATTTTCGCTTTGAGCATTGTTTTATCTATCCCGTGAGTATATTTTTAAAAGAAAATAATCGACTACGAGTCCTTTTTTTATTTTGTTTGAATAGTGTATAGCTCAATAAATTCATTATCATCATCACTAGCTCGGCAATTTGGATTAAATCTTACAAACATTTTTTAATAAAAATAATAACAAATTTTTAGTAATTATTCCACATAAAATTGTATTGGATCAGGACCGGTTTCGCGCATGGCGAGCATTATCAACTGAAACTAGCGAGCGTTATCATCAGTTGATAATTCTCGCCATCAGCTAAACCCGTCCTGATTCAATATAAATTTATGTGGAATAAGAACAACTAAAAATGTGTTATAATTTTTATCTTAAGCCATTCCAACAAGTATTGGCAGTGAACATATTAAAAGTAAACAAATATTAAATGAATATAATGTATTTTCGTTTGGTAATCCGTTTTATATAGCATCGTTGGAATAAGAAGGGATTTATAACACAATGCTCAATCAGAAATATTAAAAAATTCTACCATAAATTATATTGTTTTCATAAAAAAAAATATAATACATTTTTAGTACCTTTTCCACAGTATTGTTTTCGTATGAAATTCGACTTACGACAGTGGTGATGGAACAAAACCTTATCGTTTGTTATCATCTGACTATACTCCAAGCAAATTTTTATATTGTCACTTCCAAATATAGTTCTAGTACTAGCATCAGCAGAAAGACTGTCTCCAGAATCAAAGATATTCTTTGATACGTGGAGTAATTTATTTATTTTTTTCGCTTTTGCTTTCAATTTTTTATTTTCGTAAGCTATGTATATTATCAAATTTTAACTTTATTCTCCTTCATACAATAAATAGTAGTTGCATAGACACGTGTTTTTTTATTTATAAAATGCAATACCTATTTCATTCTTAAATATTTTCTAATGCATATATTATTGTTTTTTTTTTACAATTTCATAAAAAAAAATGAACCTTTACCTATCCCACACAATGAATTTATCATTTTCACGGCGAAAACCAGTACAAATTATACTGAATCCTTCGAATTACTTCATTTATACCGGAAAATTTTCTTATGACTAACTAATAACGGCAGTTAAAAAAAGAACTTTATATAGAGTTTGTTGTATCTTTTGCTATAGTCAGAATCTTCATGCCATCAAATGGAAATATTAAGCCAAAGTTGGGCAAGACCGTTGAAGAGTTGTCGGTCCCTGTGGTCTAGTGGCAAGAGCTTTGTCCTAGCAATCGGGGGGCCCGGGTTCAATCCCCGGCAAGGTCAGATTTTTTCAATTGAAAAAAAAAGATCTTGGGCTGGGTGTTATGTTATTTATCGTTGATTTTGTGCACAACTGATACATTATTTACCATCGAGTTAATCTCGTGTGACTTTCACAACTCAGAATATTTGGCGCATTGGCGCAAGCTGTAATGCCAAATATTTTTTTAAAAAATAAAAAAAATATAAATAAATTTATTACAACAACGCAACATTTTTTAAATACAAGTTCTTAAGTAAGAAAAGCTATTGTATCCCTTTTTTAAAATTTAACATGTCTATACTAAAATATTAAGCAAAGACTAAACTTAAAATAGGATTATAGTTTAAGCATTTAGTGTTACAAGAAAACAGTTCTTTATTGAAAGTCAATTTGATTTTCATTATTGAATTAATGAAATCCTAAATGAATTACAAATGTAACCAAAATCAATCTCTCACATTACCACTGAACTGTTTTTATTTATACACATAGTTATTTGTTCATTAGATAAAATATCTTCAATGCCAAGCCAAGCAGTACCTTTTAGTCCTTATACAACAATGTTTGTATATAAATTAAATTGACATTAATTCTAAGAAACGTCAACCATTACCCAACCTTACAGAGATTTTGACAAAATAAACTGACCGTCTATGAATGTTTATTCAACAATCGGTAAATTGTTTGTGAACATTTGATACATATATTACTGTCTATTTATGAACTTAGTTACTGACCAAATAATTATTTTAAAAAAAAAAATAAAATAAAAAAAAAAAAAAAAAAAAAGAGACTCTTTAAAATATTTTCTTAACTGTAACCGAATCATTTTTATAAATTTTATTGTCATCAAACTTGAATAGAAGTTTATTAAAAATCATGATGTTGCGCTTCATTTGAGAGGCAAATAATGTTGTTCGAAAATCAAAACACACAAAAATACTCTTCGTAGCTTTTTAAAATATGCTTTTTTACTCAGGCTATCTTGAGCATGTTCGTTTTTACGGAAAGTAGTAGCTAACCTATTGTAAGAACTAAATTTCCGGACTTATCTCCTTTTCTGTTAAGAGATTTAAGGCCTCCCTATCGCTGGCAAGTTTAGATTCACTAATGCTTTCCATTAGTAAGACATATTTTGTTCCTTTAAGCCAGCACCTGTCAACCTTTTTTAATTGACTTTATTTTAAAGTAACGTACTTCGCGAATGAAAGTATTCCGTTCCTCGTACAGTTTATTTTTAGCACTTTTATACCATTACCGACCTGCGTAGCATTGTGATAATGCTGTATACTTCTGTTTAATATATTAACTAATCGCATGAATATATTTGTAGATTTATTTTACAATCTATGCATTTATTTTTATCAAAGTAAGGCTTATGTGATCATTCAAATTGGTTCAACTTGTGTACTCGGAAATGGAAAAAAATCAATCTTTTCAATCCAGTCGTTGTATTTAGTACTTTTCGATTTTGGATATTTTTTATAAATCGTTAATGACGTTTTGTAAATTGGATAAGTTATTAAATAGGCAAAAAACATTCTCATGTATTTTAAATGTAGCTTCGTTTAGATTTAACTACCAACTCATAGCATTGAAATGCCTTCTTATTTTATAGGTCGGTTTTATCCTTCGTATTATTAAACTATCATCTTCAGGCATTTTAAGTGGACATATTAAATTGATCTGACGCGCAGTAGATTGGTTGTATTATTTTTTTTTATATTAGAATTAATTTTAATGTTTAAAGGTTGATTTTAAAGTGTTGGCAATATGGATTATTTATCTTAAGAATAAAAATAATTAAAAAAAAAATGTACTTATTCCAAATTAAATTTATTAGATCGAACCGGTTTCGCTCATAGCTAGCATTATCAACTGATAGTGATAATGTTAGCTTTTCGCAAAAACGGTCATTTAATGTGGAGTAAATACTCATTTTTTTATTATTTTGTTATTCCACCAGGTTTTCATATTGAACTCCTTAAGGTTTGAATTTAATGACGCTCAATCAATTGTATAGACAAATAATCGATACAATCTATTTCATGCGCGTCGATTCAAATTTATTCATGCACTTAAAATGCCTGAAGAAGTCTAAAGGCAAAATCGTTTCGTTTTTGACAATCCAATTGGAAAAGAACAAAGCTCAAACGATGTTTACTCGATATTGAAATTCTAAATAAGTCAGAAAACGAAACTAAATGAAAAATTTACTCTTACTAATTTTTAACAAATAAAAAATGCTGCTACCGCAAAATGAAGCTAACATTTAACATTTTTTTTCATAAATAAAATTATAAATAAACATGTTCCCCAACCACCCACCACAACGGTTTTACAACATGTTTACAGTATGTGTTCTGCATTATAACAATGTAACGCGTGTTCCAAATGTTGAACATGAAAATTTCTTAGAGATATGAAATATTACATATAATTTAAGAAATAAAACTAAATTGTAGGAGAATATATTATATTTGTATATTCAACTAACCTAACTTAACCTTACCTATCAATAAACATATATTATAAATAGTCCGTCGATGATTGGTACAGTTTATTTTTATAACCATGCCTACTGCCAATAAGTAATATGAACTACTAATGAAGTTTCTGTCAACATAAGCTATTCACGAGAACTGCTCTTAAATTCTCTTTTTCGAATAGAATAAGGTAGTTTTTTTTAGGATTGTGACTGAACGTGCTTGATGAAATTTCAATATTAATTTTGAATAATGTACTTTTCCATTAGTTTTCCATTTCCGTCAGTTCAAGTACATTCGATCACTCAAATTGCATGAAGATGCCGAAAGGTGAAACCTGAGTGGTTATCGAAAAAGCTCATGGAAAAATACAAAATTCAAACGATTTAAATTAGGAAAGGGTAGATTTATTAGGCTACCTTGGTGCGGGAAGGAATTTGGGACAGTACAGACAGCCCCCAATCAGAAGTCAATACCACGATTAAAATATGAATCTTTTCTGATTCAGTGTACGGCCACAGTGACAGACGTAACTTCTTACTTGGTGTATCGTCATTTGTTTCATTATCAAAGGTTGCCGCAATGATTTTAACGATGGCGCCGTCTGAGAAGTCGAAGCGCAGCGTAAATTCCGAAGTCAAATCAGTTTGAAATTTTAAAGCGCTCGCTTCGGTGGACAAACTTTGACGAAAGTCATTGTGGCAACCTTTGATTATGAAGTAAGTCTCGCTACGCTACCAAATTTACGCCAGTCACTGTGGCCATACGCAAAGCTTCTAGGTCGTGAGTTCCGCAACCGAAACCAATGACATTAACACTGGACCACGGACCAGACATAATTACAAACTATATTTTACTTACAGCTTCGTCGAACTCTGGTTTCTTATTTCTGGTTTAAGCCTTTCGCCGCAGTTTACTCTATTCATCATTCTTTTTTGTTGCAAAAATGTGTTTCGTCGTAAAGACGGCAATTTATCATCAGCTGATAATGGCGGAAAATTACTCGTTGTTCGATATTTTACCGTAATGAATTTCGCCACATTGTTTCTAATCTTGAAAAACTGGAGCTACAATTTGTCTAGATTTGTTTATCTTTTTTAATTACATCTTTGACACAAAACATCATCAGTATATTCTTGTCGTCACTGAAAATATTCATTACAATTAGATTATTTTGGCTGCTTTTGTTTCCCAATTTTTAATTCAAAAACATTTCTGCATACAATAATGGGTTTAAGTCTATTTTATCAAGCTCCTCCACTGTCTTCTATTAGCATTTACAAAGCAATCCTTAAATCTTGTATGTCATCATACATCAGTCTATTTTTATTGAAATAATTTAAAAAAGCCAAAAAGAGCAGAAAATAATTTAAAACGTATCCATCTTTTTTACCTTTATTTTATTCATTTCAGTAGCTCAACTTACTCTCATGACTGCATGGTTAACAAAGGGTTAAATGAACAATTTTTATGCCCAGAATTATTTCTGCACAATTTGTCATATTATGAATATAGGAAAATTGCGGCTAAATGCTTTAATATTAAAAAAAACTATCAATGAGAAATAGTATAAATATTCCTCTCATCGCCAATAATAAACAATATGTTTGTCATATACATAAATAAAAATGCTTCTTGTCTAGAAAATATAACTGAAATTTTGGTTGAAATATAAAAATAAGTCATACAAGTTTTCAAAGAATTTTTTCTCATGAAATAACTTCTTCTTCGAAAAGTATTAGACAATGATGCCGACTTGCAGCTTATTACGTTTTCAATTACAGTTAAAAAAGTGGAAATTTTAAGGAGAACACAGATGAAAACATTATTTCATAAATTACTCTTCAGAGCAATAGTAATAATTTAAACATTTTTTTTGTAAGCTGCATCGTAATGAAAAAATAAGTGTGTCGTTAAAAAAACTAAAATAAGTCATGCATTCATCAGTTGTTAATGCTTGCCGTGAGCGAAACCGGTCCTGTTCTAAAAATGTTTTATTATTTTTATTTTAAGCCATGCATTGTTGTAGACATATAGTCAAAAGAAATTAAAGCGTTCGAAAAATTCCTTTGTGGTTTGTAATTGGTGTTTTTTTACTTATTTATAGTTAAGATAGAGTAGAAAATTAACTATCTTGTATTTAAGTTGTTCTTCTTCTAAAACGATTCAATAAAGAAATCAATAAAGCTCTAAATGTCTTTGTTCAAAATGTATTATTTGACAGATACTTGCAGCCGTTTGAAGTTTGGTAATAAATATTCTTATTTTGTACAAAGTTTTTTCGATAATCCGAGTAATAACTGTGAAAAAGTTCTCCGTACATATCGAAAAGAAAACAAATAAAAATCTATTCAGCGTTGTCGAGCAATCAATTGAAGCATTCACGCCGTTATAAATCTTTGTATGTATGTGAGGAGGTGACATCGAGAAACAAAAGTTGAACGATATTACTTTTTTAGACAAGTCGAGACGAATCAGGCTTGGAAGTATAATCAAAATAACTGAATCACACATAAATTTTATGTACTTTTTCTATTATCTATTTTTCTAAACTCATGTTTTCTCTCAATGAGAAACATTTCTTAAGAAGTTGTTAGAGGAAAAATTTTGTAGTTGTAATTTTGGCAGGATTATTTTATAAAGAACTTAGTTATTTTCTATCAGTATACCCCATTTTTGAAATCCGATATAGAGTGCTTCTCGAGATTCATATTTACTTAAAAAAGATTCACTCTTAGAAAAATAACAATGTATTTTAATTCAACAGGAATTATGTTATATATTTGTTGATCTAATGCACATTTAAAACATAGTTCTGACGAGAGCGTAAGCCGAAATCGCTATCAACAAAAATATAAAATAATTTCTGTAGAATTAAAATACGTTGTTATTTTTCTCACCGTATTATAATGGAGATCTACCAATTAAATGCCAACCCAATTAATATACTTAGAAATTAATCCCATATTGATTTGTCTCGACCTTTTTCTGTAATTTTCTGCGTTAGCAGGCTTTGTCAAATTATTTTACTGTAGTCTTCGCAAAGAAGAAAAAAAGATTTCACCTACGATACTATGAAACTTTACTCGTAGTTGTATACAAATTAAATCTTAAATGCCAAATTTGATAGCGACGTAATATTTTAATAATATTAAAATGAGTTCTTTCTCTGACTGGCAGATAAAATCACTGTCACAATAGTTCGTATCATGCAGATCGCACTACTTTTGTACATGTTAGCAGGGTGGCAAAAAGTTTTCTTATTTATTCACGAGTAGAGCTGTCACTTGATTCCCGTTTTTCCGCATCAAATCGCTTTTCCACGAACGAATTTATCAAACTGTCAACAGTGTCCCTGCAAAAAGTAGATCTCGACGACAAAATCGGGAAAACAAAGCAAATAAGTGCCTCTCTAGCTTCGTACGCCCTCTATCAAGTTTCCCTTCTAATTTTCCCTTGTTTTTTTACAAGTGCTTGAGAAATATTAATGATTCAAGTTATTTCTTTTACCCTAATACTACATTAGTATAATTTTACTATAAAGTAACCGATTAAGCCACGCCATAGTGGTTTTTTATTCGGTTTTCTTTCTATGCATTTAAATGCTGTACTAAGAAATAAACGAATTCATTAGTAAATATTGTAAATTATTTATATCATTTTAAAGGGGTTTACTATCAATTCTTGATAAATATCAATATTAAAACGATTCATATTTGATATTAATCGAAATCTTAAATTTTTATTTTTTTTTAATAATTTTTATTATTGATTGAATTGGCATAAACTTGGTAGAACTCCATTATCATTCAAATTTGTTTTTGAAATTTCATAAAGCACATTCAGAAATCCTAAGTAAAAAAGAACTTATATTTTAAAATACCTCCAATTCATAAGCAAAAATTGTCGTGGTTGGTAGTTAGATGTCTCAGAATAGATTTCAATTTAAACAAATCTTTACAATATAAAATGCACTGTTACGTAATTTAAGTTCATCACTGACGATAATATATATCCTCATCCGAGAGAATGATATTAAATTATTTTGAGCAATGGAAAGCTTTTATAAGCTCACGATTTAAAAAAACTTTAAATTGCATAGTGCTAAAGATGCATGTTCTAAAAAAGCTTCTTCGTGTAACAGAATGCACGAAATATGAAGATGCACGATTTTATTTTCCTATTTTTGCAAAAACTTTGCCTGCAGTACCAAACATTCTACGGAGTTTCGTGACGCGGAATTTTATGACAAAAATGCTTCATTAGTGACGAGCTTTGTGCATTTTTCATGAATTCCATTTTTGTAAAAATTTGATCCACTTTGTTAAAAGTTTTTTATGCGAAATAGACGTGCAGCTCTTTTGTTGTGTGCTTCATCTCATCGACGTTAGGCTTCTCCAAGAAAAGAACACAATATGGATTCATGACTATGCTTCTCACCACAATATTGCAATATATAATTCTGTCTTTCTTACTATTATATCCGTTGTGCATATTATTTTAAACATAAGACCATATAATATGAAGAGTAAGATTATCGACATATTTTTACATTACTAATTTAATCTTCTTATACGGATTTACATCTCCCGGTGTCAAAAATTACGCAGTATACCAAAATGGCAGTACTTGAGACTATCAATTTTAATTACACCTCCAGGTGTTTTTTAAAATATTGATCGTTTTTATATATTTTAGATATTAATTAAATCTAGTAAATATTTAAAATCAATATAAGTCTCTCTGTAACGTAGGGCCTTACGTTTAATAAAAATGCGCAGATAAATATATTGTGTGTGCATTGAACGGATGTTGGCATGGGGCATCTTATATTGACGTTTCAATGTTTTTTATTTTAACAAAAAAACACAACACGTCAGTAGAGCCGTATGCTATTGAAATTTGACTTGATTGACAAAAAAAAATCAGATAGCTACTATAATAATAATAATTGCGTTTTACTTACTGGATGATTTTCTTTGTACTATCGCAGTGACTCCATGGCCATGGCTGATTGATCAGTTGACCACTATCCAAGCAATTTTCTATTTCAAGTTCTCAGACAGAATTTCAACATTCTTGGCTATGTATGATATCCATTGAGGCGTTGAGTATCTACTGGTGTCAATTATGATAGATAGACATAGAGTTGCAACTTAAAATTTTGCCAACTCTTGATATTTCAAATATGTTTGTCAAATTCATACGTTTATTCAAATTTGAACGCTTATGACGATAATGAAGTACAAATATTGATATTAGTCAAACGCTTTCTTATGTGATGACTGGTTGGGATCAACATGATCAAATACGATCTCCACTTTAATAACGTTGATACTGGCAATAAAAGATATGGTTTTTTATTGATATTAATCTTGATTTACAATGCTCCGATACAGGGAAAATGGTTGTCTTTATTTAAGGTAAGAGGAATTCTGTACTAGAAATGAATATTAATAATATCATTCTAGAAACCAATAAGTTTTAACTTTACCCTGATCAACTAAGTCTTGGAATAGATGAATAAAACGAAGTTGACGTATTCATAACATTATTCTTCAAATGGATTGTCTAGAATTATTTCTATTATTATTTTTTAGTTGATTTTACAAACGTTTATTGGAAAACATCTGACTTTTAAACACAACGTGACTTACGAGTATACCTAAATCATTTACTTTAGAATACCAAAATGCATTTTATACATTTTTAATCCCGTTATTTTGATACAGAGAAAACAGAATTTTCGTTATAGCGGTATTAAATTTTTACAATTAAACACTTTTAATTAAGGATTTCGACTGATGGTGCTTGATGGAATTTCAATATCAAAATTGGATTTTTTTGAATGTTGTACTTTTCGATGAGTTTTGTCGCTAATGACCCGGGTTTTGCCTTTCGGCATCTTCAGGCATTATAAGTGCATGGATTTATTTGATCTGTCAGTTTGACAAAACTCATGGAAAAGTACAAAATTCAAAAAATTAAAATTTAAGCACCTTTAGTTTAAATACTTACGATAACTGGCTTTTTTATATTGTACACACAAATAAAAAATATAAGTTGGTCGACATTTTATAATAAATTGAATCAAATATGACTAACAATAAAATTTTCTGAATAGACTCAAAAATCTTCCTTTATTTTTAGATTTTCTAAGTAAACACACAACAGTGCTTGCTAATAGTAATTCCAAAATAAGTAATTTCACATGCTATCAAACTAAAGACAGTCACTACTTAAAATCACTTCTTTGGCATATAAAGATCGCTTTTATTCAAGCTCAAGTCTAATCGGATATGTGTCAATGAATTTCATCCTAATCTTACAAAAATATCTAAATGTTTCGACATAACTACCCATAAAACTCTCTTAACGCTAGACCAAGAATTTTTATTTCCACACTAAAAGTTCTTTTAATGAAAGCTATTTTCGCTCTTCGATAATATTGCTACAATGTGTACAATGTTTAGTAAACTATCGATATTTCCTAAGCTATGCCAACAACTTATTTGTATACTTACATAAAATAAATAGGGTACAGAAAATCATCACTAAATATTTTCTATTAACATAAAAAAAATCAGCCCATCTGTGTTGGTTTCTAATAAATACTATTTTTATTACTTCTTCTTATTAGGCATTAAAATAATTTGTCGCTTAGCCCTACTTACAATATTGTGGGACAAATATTGATCTCGCTGTACATTTACCATTTCTTTATCAAGGATTGAAAGAACATATCATATTTTGCAGACATAACATATTTTTAATATTCCAGTATTAATGGCTAGCACGAATCTTATATATAAAACCGAAACGGCGTATGTATGTTTGTACGTCTGTGGGTCTGTAATTCTTTGGGAATGATATAACATTAAATAATTATTGGTCGCTTAGTCCGAGCGAAGCCGGGTAGCAATACTAGAAATACCAAATCGGCGTATGTATGTATGTATGTCTGTGGGTCTGTATATTCTTTGGGAATGATATAACATTAAATAATTATTGGTCGCTTAGTCCGAGCGAAGCCGGGTACCAATACTAGAAATACCAAAACGGCGTATGTATGTATGTACGTCTGTGGGTCTGTAATTCTTTGGGAATGATATAACATTAAATAATTATTGGTCGCTTAGTCCGAGCGAACCGGGTAGCAATACTAGTATTTATATACATATAGTACCATTTATACCCGATTTGTTATAACGTAAAATG
Source organism: Himalopsyche kuldschensis (assembly GCA_028554975.1). Classification (NCBI taxonomy): domain Eukaryota; kingdom Metazoa; phylum Arthropoda; class Insecta; order Trichoptera; family Rhyacophilidae; genus Himalopsyche; species Himalopsyche kuldschensis. The sequence continues at coordinate 6,800,051 of JAHFWI010000019.1, read as the reverse complement.
GTCGTACTAGTAGCCGTATAATCAATGATGTTTGACTCCGTCTAATCGACTCTCCACTCGGTCGATTCAATCTCCAAATCAATCAATTGATTTATTGGTTTTTTTTTCATGTAAATCTTTATATTGTATTCATCTTGTCTTACCCAGCCCCGATCTAATCTATAAAACGGAAATCTAACAAAGCTTTTAACTCACTATTAGTTATGCGTTACTTTTTTTCTAACCCGAAGAGGTATTGAGTGGCTTAATTTTTTTTTGAGTACTCCTCTTGAATGTTGTTTTTAAAACCTCCATACGTGGGAATAGGAGATCTAAACCTTCTACATTGAAGTGATAAAAAAACATTTCAGCCTATCATGTACGTCATGTATGTATTTAAAAAAAATCACAGCTGTATTTGACTGGAATTGAGCTCCGAATCATTTAACAAACAAAATTAACAGTTGTAAAATTAAGAAAAGCTGCTTAATGTTGGTTCATTTCAATTTAATATTGTTTCAATCATTATGAATTCGAGTAGATTTGAAGAATTGGTGTATATTTGTGAGTAACTAAAGCAATCAAAGCAAAGTAAATAAGTGCGTTTACTGTTTAAAATACGCCAAAAAATATATATTATCCAACAAATCTCTTTACTGCATTAAATAAATCAAAGTTTGCAGCATAATTTACTCGTTGTTAATACGCCACTCTAAAATAAAAGGACGTGGCGAGAGCTTACAAAATCAATCACACGCGAACCTTTCAAGTCGAAATATACAGCCTTAAAGCACCGACAACTGTCATCAAATTAAGACATCAAGGGGATGAAACAACCCTGTCCTTGTATTTCACCCACACTCCTTCTGGTATAATCAATCTTCCCTCTAGAGTTAAGATGTAAAAAGCCAGAATGACTTTGGTGAAACGTCGAAGCGTTCGTCAAACGAGACGTCAAAACACGTCATAGTGACGTCGGATTTAGACGCCCGGAAATACTCGGGATCGAATCAAAAGTGCTCGGGTGGAGCGGGACTTGTGTTTGAGTTTCGTTATTTAGATTATATGCTTTAATACTTTAGAGCTATGAACAAGTATTGTGATTGATGAATGTAAACACACACTTTTCTTGAATATTTGACTATTGCGAAAACAATAAATCAAAAGTTCTTTATCTCTACATATTTGTCTAACGAGAAATTTGTTCAACGTTTCATATTCAAAATATTTAATTAAAAAGCTTTATAACGGAAGAAGTACATTATAATTATACTTACTTAGTAACACTTACATAAGTTAGGCACTGGCATTTACATTTGTTTTGATTATCAAACTTCCAAGGCTGTTTTCTTAAACAAATATTTGCCACAGAAAACATCAATATAAAACTATAACAGAAAATGAAAAGACACACATAGTCATTAAGGATTTTAATATTTTCTTGAGATTACATTTTTGATAACAATATAATATCACCATACAGCTCGGCTAAAAGCAACAAATTCATGAATTACTGTTTAAAATGCATTACTATTTTTCTGTAACTTATCTCAACAAAGGTATTTAAGTGGTTACTGTTTGTTACTCAGTCGATAACTACCTATTTTTTGACATCAGTAAGAATACAAAAATGATACTGGGGCATGGCTAGTGCTTAGTTAATCGCTCATGTTACGCCCCATTTTGAGGATCGGACGAGTGTATGGAAATTAACAGGACACCATTAACAGTTATGCCATCAAACACAAATCTTTAAATCAATTAATGAGACTGTTTGTACTGGGATTAGCGAATCGTAATCGAAACCAACGAATTTGACTAGTCTAATTTCAAATTTGGCACTACATTAAAATGAGATTACGTATTCCAAATATTTACGCTTGAGGAGAATTTTTTGGCTCAGCAACAACAAAATTTAGTTCATCAACTCTGTCTAGCCGTTTTGACACTTACTAACCACTTGTAATCATATGATCACTCTCAAACAGCCTTTCAAAATTCATAAGAACATAGAGACCTCTTTTCTATTCGATGACAAAACTTCATCATATATCACATTGCATTGTCACGCGTCATTTGGTGGCCAAGTTGTTCGAGCACTTTCATTAAGAGGTTTTTCATATTTTTTTTGCATTTCATAATTTAGATTGATACATGGATTTAGGTTTCACACTCAAACACTCTAATGTGCGTTGCGGAACCTGTGTTTTCTCTCAACCCACGACTTATCGGGTTTTTAAACAAGACATTGACCACAAGATTTTATTAATTAAGACACATTCAACATTATTTTACATGGTTTACAACTTCAAAATATATACAGTGAAACGCTGATTCTACTTTTTTCATGGGACCGTAAAAAACAAACGATTAATGCGGGAAATTTTAAATATTTACATACATGTATGAACAAAAAAATTATCTTTTAAAAAACTTATTTATTTATTAAAATTTCTTTTTATACCTATAACATTCATTTTTTAAAAAGTCTTCAACACTACGTTGCCTATTTGTAGTTTGGCACTTCGATTTAAACAAATGCCCCTCAAATCCTTGCAGTAGAAAAATATTTTTATTTTTTCGAAAACCAACAACGCTGCTGTAAATGTCATTCCATAGTCCATTATTGCGTTTCGACAGATGCTCAGTAATTACCGAAAACATTATGACAACGAACTGTAAACAATTGCACTCTTTCAGTCTCAGTTTTTTTCTACCAATCGATTCGATGGGTTCGAATGTGCTTCTAAGAAATATTCAACAAAAACGGTTAATCGGGATAATATTTGTGACGGGACCATAATTTTTAGATCATAAATCGAGGAAATCGATAAATCGGGGAAGACGAATGCGGGATTTTTTAAAATTGTTCTTATGAGTATTTCGCTGGGACTATAAAAAATTAGCGAACCATGCGGGAAAACGGTTTGTGCGGGAACGTAAAATCGGACTTCCACTGAAATATTAACATATATTATAATAATTATAAATACTCCAATCATGCTCTATTATGGCGAACCAAGAAGTATGATGACCTGGCTTAACAATACCGGGAGTCGTTGTTTGATTAAGCTCGATGAAAGCTATGAAATTTCCATGTATTAAACTTTTAAGAAAGCTTGTAAATTGCAAAATTTGATCATGTAGCAAAACGATTCAACGGGCTGGAAACGCTGAGTAGAAATTACAAGAGGGCTTGTGAAATAAACTATTCTAAGATTATTTAAGATGAGTATGTTCTCATAAACAAAATACATAAATATTTAAAACTACTCAACAACTATTCACGTTGAATATTTCTTTACAAAGGAATTTTAGAGTTTAGATTGCCTAAATTATATTATTCATCCTAGACCACAAATTTCCCTGAAAGACTTTGATTATTAATCTTATATATAAAACCAAAACGGCGTATATATGTATGTGGGTCTGTAATTCTCTTTTGCATTGTTATTGCAAGTTGCCATAAAAACGAATATGAAAGAAAATATGTTTGAATTTTTATCGGCGGAGACATTTAGTCAAAATGTAATAAATAAGTCTTCTACCAACTTTTTCCCGGCTTTTATTAATATAATAATGTTTATTATTTACGTGAAGGTATTATTTGACACTTCTTCGGCAGCAAATTAGATTTTTTCCTTGAATTTGAACATTTTAATAGGCGAGAATGTGGCTGTCATCAAATTAAATAAAGTTTGTGATTTTATTTTAACTCTATTTTGGATGTTAGATTTTGTGATATAAATATGTCGAATGATATAACATTAAATAATTATTGGTCGCTTAGTCCGAGCGACGCCGGGTAGCAATACTAGTTAGTTATAAGAAGAAAAAAAACCCTTTTCTAAATCACAAAATATATTTTCTTAAAACCAGCTTATAATTGATACACGATATTGGTTTTACTATCCTGCTTCATTCTATGTGTTGTTGATTAACATCTACACCTAGAAAAAAAAATGACTTACAATATAAAGGTAGCTTCATTATTCCCGCTAAAAACTTCTGTTTCTCTGCTTTGTTACGTTTTCTTATGATCTACTTCAACTGTCACTAAATACGGCCCACCAAAGATTTTCATCCGGCCCTCCAAAAATTATCGATTTTTGACAATAAATTATTCAAATTAGAAAAAAAATTTTTAGTTTTCATGATTTGGTTGTGAATTCACAACCATTTATTTCAATTCATCAATTGGTACCTATAAAATACGGCAACGTATGAACCCATAAAATATTTTTAATTATAGATTCCAGAGAAAAATATATGTTCTGAAAAATATATGTTCTCAAAAATATATGTGAGATAAACTCCTTGAGGAGTCCATATGCTCCAAGTTGGGAGCATGGTTAAAAAAATCCAATAGAAATTACATTTTTTTACATTATACATATAATTATATTAGATCATATAAATTAATATTCTTATTGGATTCTAGCACAAATTTATTTGTCATCCAGCCAGCCAAATTTTTGAAAATTTAATCCGGCCTGTTTCTCAATAATTCTGGTGGCCCCTGAATTCCACTTGACTGAAAAAATGTTTGCAAGAAACAGAAATCTATATAGATATTCTTACCGATTTTAGTCACATTAATAATAATCATCGTAAGCGAACCATTATTAGGGGATTGGTTTGGCAACGCGGTACATACTCCACATAATTATACCGTAATATATACACCGACGCAAAATGTGTTCATCCCCTTGGATTGCACAGGCTATTCATATCCCTTAACACGAGCAGGCTACGATAAGAATATATGAACAATGAGAGGCGTAAAATATATTATAAGGTTTAACTGAGATTTTTTCACAATATGTAAATTTCTGCGTAGACCTTTCAGCCTAATATATACTTTTCAATCACTTCTAAAACGAAGATCATTGTTTTTTATCGCTCGGTAAATCGGTTGAAATTGCTTTTTTAGCCTAAACCTTCCCCCCTGTATGCCCATTCTTTTTAGCCTCCAAATCACAATACAAACACTGATAAATGAACAAGGCGAAAACGAACTATTACTCCTTTTGATTCATGGCACATGAGCTACTTAATAATATATTAATATTTAAAAAATAATTTATTATTAAGATCGCCAATGTCGCCTGACTTTACATAATAAGCTTATTTTTAAGTTGTTGAATGACAATACATGTTAAAATAGAATTATAATAAAAAAAATACACAATTTTTGTACTTATTGTAAATTAACATTATTAAAATCAGGTCCTGTTTCTTTCATTGCGAGCATAATCAACTGAGGAGAACTGAGGATCTCATGTGATATATGCACAAAAAATATGTAAATATTTTTTAAAAAATTAAAAGATTTATTGTTTGAACTGGCATTCACTTGGTAGCTATCCATTATCGTCCTCTGCTGTCTGATGGCTCTCTAGCTTATCAACCATATTGGTCTGAGTACACATCCTAGTATGTTAAATATCAAATTTAGATTTTTTTCAATTCCTGCTTTAAATTTTAGACATTGTACGCGAACGAGTTCAAAATTACATCGAATCTATCTCATGTAATTTCAAATTTCAAAATATTCGATGCATTTAGAATCATTAGCTGTAGTACCAAGTATTTTTATGCAGTATTAAAAAATATTTCATTAGTTATAATTTACCGATGTGTTTCTTTACTTACACTTGCCTATAATTGGAAGTGTCACATTTCGATTTTTAAACATCAAATTATTATGTTATGTTTCTATTAATGACGTTTTACCATTTTCCGTTAAGATTTAATGATACGAAACAAACAACAAACACATTTTTTGTAACAAAAAAATATTGCTTTCAACGAAAATGAAGAATTAATTATGATGTGAACTATTTGTCATCTGATCGCAATCGCTAGGCCTCGTTTTTATTTATCAAAAGGATGGGAGGGTATATAAACATTAGCAACATTCATTCAAGCACAAATCAATTAATATAGTTTTCCACCCTTGTTTGAACATGCAGACACCGCAACCAAACTGGACAAATGCCTAAAACATCTTACCACTCGGGTACACAGGGCAGGAAATATTTAAATACGAATGTGCAGTGATAGATTGAGTTGCAATTATAAATCATTTTTATCTTTTTTTTATTTCATTATAAGTGCACTTTAAATAATCATTTTTGCAAATCATTCGCAACCGAAATATATCAAGTTTCGTGAGGTGATATTTTACAGGACCCTATCGCAGATGAAAGCCCTTTTTATATTGACAGTGCTAAGGAATGACGCAAGTAAAACAAACATTTATCACAGCGTTCCACTAAGTCACGCATGCGCTCTTTTAATACTTTTCGATTCACTTTTGACACCATTTAGAACCTTAAGCATTTGTCTTTTTTTCGAGGACTCACTTTTACCACGTAGCATGACTGAGGCACTCTTTTTATATATGTAGCAGTTGGTTTTTTAAGAATTTTAACCTTACAATACATTTAGTCGAAGATTGTCAAATATTTTCTACAGACATTATCATAAAAAAAATAATAATACATTTTTAGTACTTTTTTTTACATAAAATTTATTTGATCAGGACGAGTTTTGCTCATGGCGAGCATTGTCAACTGATGACAATGCTCGCCATGAGCAAAACCGTATTTTATTTTTTTATGTATTGGCATTTCATTACAGCAAATGCCAATGCGCCATGTATTTGACAAATTATAAAAAATTATACAAGATTTTACACAAAAATTTTAAAAATAAGAAACATATTATTTACATAAGAAGAAAAAAAATTCAAACAAATGATCAAGTTCACTGCCGAAGATGTCCACATCAACAGGCAGCGTATTAATCAGCCGAATATCTCGTGCAACTGGAGATTCAAAAGACCTACGTGACAAACAAGTTTTGACAAAGAAAACTTTTGGGGTGTTAAATTTAAAAGCCAATGACATAATATGTAAATTAAAAAATATTTGCAATAACGGTACAATTATAGTATAGAAACTGTACTTTTAACAAGTCTTACGTCTAAGAAAGCTTTCCCTGGACGAAAGGGGTCAAGATTAAGTTTTTGTATGGTTTCATTTTCATTCAAAAAACAATTAATTGAAGCTATTTATGAAAATTTCCTTTTTATGCTTATGATATACAGATGTTTTTCGCTATCCGATTCTGCTTACTGACAAAGATTTAAAATATAGATAAAAGCACGTGCCATAGCGCAGTCATCAACCTCCATTTCAAATCCCACATCCATATAAAGATTTGCTTCCCGTCTTATAAGTTTTTTCGTCCCCGTTTTAAGTGGATTCGACAAATGAGGTATTTTTAAAAATCAACTATCCTCAGACACAATGACACTACACTATATTTTTTTTAACCAATTTCCGTATTTATATTAAGATTATGAATACTTGCTACAAAAATACTCATTAATTTATTCATCCGATATTTCAATCCTTTATACTTTTCTAATCACATCGTGTCCATGACTAAGTTACTGGAAACAATTAGTTTTTTCTGCTAAAATACACTAAATTACGAAATAAAGTTGTATGTACACTAGATGTACGAACTTTGTATTTGTTCAACCAAAATATTTTAATTTAGGAAAAAAATATTCATTTAAATAATGATTTTGGAAAATAGATATAAAAACCCGCTGGACTTGGTTAGCGGAAAGGCAAACGTGCATTTAGTTTATGGTCCGGCCTTATTATGTACAGTTAAACGAGTTTTATTACCAAATAAATTTCACAGGTATCACAAACACTTTATAAAAAAAACAAAGGACTGAGATTAAGGTAAACAAAAATGAAAAAAGGCATTCATAAATGAAGCTATACCGTTCAAGGGATAAGCCGTCAAATTTATGTGTTTGTATGAGGCTGTAATTGAAAAAATGGCGATATCAAAAGGTATTTACCGAAAATCAAATATAATATATTGTTTAAATATGTCGTTTATTTAGCATTTAGTATTTAGATTACAGATAAAAAAATATTTAATTTGAAATCGATAGCATTATTATTCTACTGGCGGTGTTATGAAAAACTTAACAACACCACAAGTATAATAACAAAAACGGTGAAAAACTAGCAGTGTATTTCAGTTCTAGAAAAAATATAAAATATAAAATAAAGTTGAAGTTCGCCTTACGCCTTAGTCAGAACTATATCATTATACTATTAACTATGTATATAATATAATTTTGTAGAACGTTACTATTACGTTGCTATTTTTTCATTGTGTTTTAATGGAGATCAATCAAATAATAACCAATTGAATCAATATAATATAATAATAACAAAATTTCCAATTTTAATTTCATGAGAGTGTCATTAAATCAGAATAAAAATGATAACTTTCTTACTCCATGTATTGTGTAAAATAAAGTGAAGATCTGAAGTTGCTCATCAGCGAAGTGAAACACGTGTCAGTACGTGTGCTTGCAATGCGTGTTATAACAAGGCTATTGAATTATTTTTATTTTTAAATTAACTTACCACTGAATCCATCGACAAATCGACAACTTATTTCCAAAAAAGATGTCACATTTATTGTTTTATCACAAAACATATGGAAATTAATCTGAATACCATATTAGACAAATAAACTTTGCCAAGTTTGCTGGAAGCCGTCAGCGCTTTTCCCCTTCAGCATATGTATAGTACTAATTTATGCCATATTCTAAAATGAACTCCCTCCGTTGGTTCTTGTTGTCATACACGACATACGTGATGGAACCGACCAAGTCCCCCGATTTTTATTGATATAAATTAACAGCATTGGTATTGCCATACATTCCGTAAAATTCACCGCTGTTTAGTTTTCTTTGCAGCCTTCTCAGTTTGCTTGAAAAAATAGAAAAAAATATATAATTTAAATCACAGTGTTTAGCTCAGTCACTTAAATCAATTTTATACTAAGTATCCTATGTATAATACGTATACTGAGAGCCCTTCGTGTTAGATGAGTTGATTGAATTCGTTTATTAATCGAGGTTATGTCGATCATTAAATATTTAAGTAAGCTAAGCCTATCGTTCTGCTCGTTTGGAACTCATCTGAGAACAGACCCACTTAACGTGTTTAACGTCCTGGTGGTCGTGCCTACAAGTACAATCTGGCCATCTAGCCAACTTGCTCATCGCAAAGAGTTATTTATTGAACTTGCCAAGGCTGGCTAAAAACTGACAATGCTGTGGTGTTAGTGATTTTAATGCAAGCCTCCAGGTCAAATCTGAGAAAAATTGATACGTTTGACGCTTCTTGGAAAATGCAGTTCATTTGGTCTGCCATCCGGTGACGACAATTGTAAGCACTAGCTGGCCATCAAATGAGATTTAATCGTGGTCTTCGGGGGTGTCCTGGTGAGGACAGACCGGTATTTGGATTTCCCTCTATAGATGTGCTGATTTCTTTCATTAAAAGGGCAATCGCTCCACACGGCTGTACGTATATGTTTCTTCAAACAGTAGACTGAATTATCATACATTTGAGCCAAGCTTGGATACCAATCATCTCTGATCCACCAACGCTTCGAAAAACTATCACTCGCTGTCTTTAGCCACTAGTCATTTTTACGATGTATTGTAAAAATACGAAATAGGAACACGAGGCTACGAATAAACTGCATGTTCGCTGATGTCGTACGAGCAGGTCTCATATGAACTGACACAATTCAACTAATATGATCTTTTATGGCGCATCCCATCTCTTCGAGCCATATATATGCAATAAACGGTATTTATTGCTTCACCTCCCGCTGCGAGCCTTTGTGAATTCGTTACTAAAGCCAGCGCGATTGCAGTGCCAAACCGTTATTGTCGAAACGTTAACGGTTTCGTTACGCCCGCAAATCACCCGTTAGAATATGGTGGTTAAGACTACTTAATCAAAGAAGTCGGCCACAAAATGATGGGTGTTATTTTAAACACACGAGCCTACCACCGTAGTAACAGTTTGAGGAGATTATTCCATTCGTAGACTATGAGAGTTAGTAAGTGTTTGATATTTTTATCGCATTTGTTTTTAACCTGCAGTTTCTTGGTAAAAGCACCCTTAGCGACCAAATCGATGATAATTAAAGTTATAGCAACGAAAATATTTAATTTAATATTCAGATTTATTTTTGATTCTATGGACTTTATTGTTTTTCTTTTGTTAAAATTATCTGGCTTCTGGCCAATCAGCTGTTACTTTACTACTTTTTTTAAATCAAACCATACAATTAATTTATATATTTGTTACTTTTAATGTGTTAACTTCTTGATGGAAAGATATTATTTTAAATAAATAAAATACATTTCTCTCTACTTACTTCTTCCACGTATAATATTATAATGACCACGACCGGTTTTTCTCATTGCGTTCATTACCAACTGATCCATAAGTAAATGAGTATGTCGATATTTTTTACGTGATAAAAATGATATAGAAAGTGTAAAAAAAAAATATTTTCATAAGGGATGTATGTATAATTAAGATGGAAAATAATTACATTAAAATGTCATATAATTATATAATTATTAAATATAGTACTCCAATAATAAACCACACCGATTTAAATGTTAAACAATCATAATAAATCGAATTATTCCATACAATTTTCTTGTTTGCTTAATTGATAATATAACTTAATATCGATTTGTCGTTTCCAAAAATAGCCATTCATGAGTCTGTCAAAAAAATACATTTTTTGTGTTTAAAAATTGATTATCAAAGTTAATTTTCCTTCCGCTCACTTAATTAGTTCAAACGCTAGAGAATTTTTAAAAATTCAAAAAGATTCTTAAGTAATTTCCTCATAGTGATTGATTTTCTTTGAGCGTTAAGGAAATATTTGACACAACTGCCAATACCCCCCAATCAAAACACAATCGATAATCTCAAACTTAATTTACTTGGTGGAACTTCATAATAACAGAATCGCTATGATTCTTCATGAAATTTTAAAATTTTCGGTAAGTATATATTGTTGTTTTTATCGATAACTAAAAACTCTTATTTTTATTCCAATGAAATAAAAAAAAACACTGGCACTAAAAGGCTGATAGAGTTTGGTATTGCGACTTTATTCAGCATGCTAAGGAAATATATGAACACTATCTAGAACATTTATAAAAAACAAACTATTTAAAAAATTGAAACAACATAATATTCCCATAAAGCAATACTTCAATTCATCAGTGTGAAAAATATTGTTTTAAGCGTCCCAACTTGGAGTATATGGACTCCTCACGGAGCTTATCTCAACATATATATTTTTCTACGAGAAATGCTTGTTACTCAACCTCTCTTTTTTTTTTTTTTTTTGAAGAGAGTAAGGAAGATTGAAAGTATACAAGGACTCGGACAGGACTAGTGGTTGGCTATTTGCTCTCACTATGAGTCGCTTTTTGGGATAGGAAGGGTGGGATGGGATTTTCAGCAACATAAACAGCCATTCGAACAGAATCGATTTATCGACTGAAAAAATCTGATCGTTCCAGGTCAGGTGTAGAACCCGGGCGGCCCGGCACGCAAGTCAACGTTTCTCACTGCGCCACGATTAAAATTTATATTGATTTATTTGCATTTAAAACAGTCAATTACAAAATCACATTTATGTAAAATTTTCAAGTTAAACAAGTTTCGTAACTATTTGGAAGTTTCACGAATGTGCAATCCTAGGAAGTCATTATTTTTGCGGTAGTTTGGTCAGTTTTCCGAATTAACAGCTGAAGTGCTAGTCTCAGATGTGATAATCAAAATGCTCTCCCGCAGAATTCCTTTCGATTCTTGCTTTTACTTTTCACTCTTTCAATTAGAGCACTAACTTTCTCACATGAGGCATTTTATTTGGGAGTTCAGCTTACACATCATGTGAATGGTTCTATCCATCATTAATGTACTCAGTGATTGAGTTAGCAGCGGAAACATTCAGACATCATAACAACAAGGTGGTGTATGCAGGCCTGTCAGCAATATATCAAGATGTTAATTAAGTATCTTCAATTTTCTGTATGTCCAATGTAGCTGTAATAAATTTCTCACTTTATCTTAACAGGATACCGACAAAAATATTACTAACTAACTTATTTTAAAGGTGAATTCGTTAATTCGTTAAAAGTGAATAAGTATAATTAAAATTAAAAAAACATTTTTAGTAAATATTCCCAATTATAATTATTGAGATTAGGACCGGTTTCGATCAGTAAAAGCATTATCAGCTGATAATAAATACAAAAATACAGCGTTGGCCTACAATAGCTAAGCAGGACTTAAAAGGTATGACACATAATTGGTAAAATACAACAAACTAGACTATCAATAAAATGTTGAAGACATCTTAGCAATACAAGCTACTACATTAAAAACCAATAAAATAAGAATGTTAAATCCAACAAGTATGTCCATATTAAAAATGGGGAATTTTATTCATAATGATGTCAATTCTTACAAACAAAGGAAACAAAATTCAAGAAATAAATGTGTATATTTAAAAATAAATATACAACTCCACGTATTTAGGTTAATGAAACGGATATAAAAAACGGAAAAAAAATGTATTTTTGTATTTCTGGTCAATTGATAATGCACACGATGAGTGAAACTAGTCCTGATCTCAAAAAATTCAATGTGGAATAAGTATTAAAAATGTTTTATTATAATGCCATTCCACCAAGCTTAATTTTGACAGTGAACACTTTAAAAGTGAAGTTTTAAGCATGTTACTGAACGTTCATACTTTTAATTAGTATCAATCACTTATGTACACCCTGCGTTAAACGTAGCAAATAAAAAAATAAGATCATTGAGAAAGGACGACGGTAATTAAATTTTTATATGGCTTTCTTTCCTTTAAACTGGACGTCAAAATATTATAAATGTAAGCAAAAGTCATTCATTCTCGTCACAATACAGCGTTCACGTCACTCTGTTCATTATTTCATTATCAAAAGACATTCGCTTTCCATCTTATTTCCATTACGAACAATAAGGGAATTAAAAAAATTTAACTACCGAATATACGTTTTGAACCGTTCATTTGGAGGAACAAAGGGGTATGGTTGTTTTGTCGGGTAGTTCCGCACCTTAAAAACAATTTCGCAATAATTCAGCGGTTTTTCCGGCGTTAATATTTTCAAAAAATACTTTGTTTTTACTTCACTATTAATCAAATACTTTTCAGCGAAGGTAATCTCATTGAAAAGTTAAGCCGAGGAAAGTTATTTCAAAACGGTCTAAACTTTGCCCTTATAAAGTATAAGGGTATGAAATAAAATTATTTTTGCAATGGGAAAATTTCGCATTAACTAATTAAGGAAAATTTTAAATGCTTGACGTTCATTCATAAATGTCACCAACTTGTGAAAAACCTCTTGAACGATTATGAAGGAATATCTCTCAGCATAATGTGGGTATTTTATTTAAACGCAGTAAACAACATAATATTAACAAGAGAGAAGTTCATTTAACATTATACTATCAAAAATATGCCGATGATTAAGTTTTTCGACTGAGGGTGCTTAATGGAATTCCAATATCAAATTTGAATTTTTTTAATTTTGTACTTTTCCATGAGTTTTGTCGCTAGGAATGCATGAAGATGCCGAAAGGCGAAACCCGGGTAGTGAGCGACAAAACTCATGGAAAATTACAAAATTCAAATTTGATATGCCGATGAACTACTCCAGTATTCATAATAAGTTTAAATTTTACAAAAGTATAATACTTCATTATCCTTAGTTTATATCAATTGTGAAAGAAATATAGCTGAAGATAATATAGGCTCTATTTCTTAGTTCATCAGACAAGAGATTGTTACCTCGTGAAAGCCGAAAAAATATATGAACATACATGGTGATAATTGCATAAATAACTGACTGATACAAAAGAATATTGCAAACATTTGAAGCTTTTGAGGGTGGTTTGAGAACCAAGAAGAGTGTAACTCTGTGATTTTTAGTATTCGCGATTTGACAGCTTCAAAAAGAACAGCTAGCTTTATGCAATTATCAATAATTGAAATTCTTAACGAAACGATAATTTAATATTGCAGCTATATGTAAATCTAGGCAAATAAAAAATATTCACTCAAAATGTACATCTCTTTCATTTTTTTTTCGATTATCCGAATTTTTGCTCATCTGGAATACCTTCCTTCCCAATGAGCCTAGATTATCGAGGTTCGACTGTATTTAAACAACGTAAATAGTTCCATTTTAAGAAAATTTAATGCACTAAAAAACAAAAAAACATGATATTAACTTTTGCATTATTAAAATATTGTATATGTATATAGTGTTTCTTAATGTCGATAATACGATACATAATGACAATACATTTATTACCGAGCCAAAGAGCAAATATTTTATTGATTGAATAGGCATTTACTTGGTAGAACTCCATTATAATACAGATGTCAGAACTAAACTCGAAGGCGTAAGCCTAAATAGCTATTAACAAATATATAAAATAATTTATGTAGAACTAAAATACATTGTTATTTTTCTTACCGTAGCAAATATTTTGTTTGTCACATGAAAAAGCTTTATGAAATACGATATTTTATTTGCACTTCTAATTGACTTGACTAATTAAGGTTAATGGCTTTCTAAACATTCATTTGACTGACGTTCTGTTGATTTTACAATTAAAAGCAGAAAATTCAACTAATTGAAATAAAACAGGATATTAGTTTTGTGGGAGAAAGAATTTTTTATATTATCAAGCCAAATCGAAGGAAACTCGAGTAGCGATAAACTTCCTTCGAATAAATTTTGACATTTCTTTTATATTGCAACGTATGTATATAACTAAACATTTTTCATACAAATTCACTCAAAATAATTATTATTACATTATTTTAATATCAGGAATGCTTGGTAATAAATTTAAAATTTAATGATTTAAAATTTTTATAATTATAGAATGATAAAAATATCCTTTTGAAAAAGCATTTATTTTCAAATATTTCACAAAGCTTGAATTATTGTGGCATCAATAAAGTTAAAACATTGGGTCCTTATACACAACGGGTGGTGGTGGGAAAAACCAACTTGGATATTGACAGTCTACCACGAACGCGACTTTATTTCTACCAATACTTTTAAAATACAATAGTAAATATTACAAGTCTTATAAACATAATTTAATGTAAATAAAATAACTTCACACATCATACAAAGTAATTAACTTCAGAACTTGTGTAATTTTTATCATTAATCCCGTATCAAAAAACAAATCACAACTTTGAAATGTATAACGTTTCCCGTGCATTAGCTTTCAATTTACTGAGTCAAATCCTTAACTTTATAGAAGCTTTCCAACATCATTAACACTTCCTCTACTAATATCATTTTCACAAGCCTGGCTCATTTCAAGCGCTAACAACACCTTCAGAATATTTTTTCATATACGTAATGTATATTTAAATATTTCATGCTAAAAAAATCATTTACACTTCATTCGAAAATTATTCAACGAAGCTCGATACGAACCCACGCAAAATTGTTAAACCTTTTAACTGTAAATAAATATTTTATATGAGTTATAATTTTGACTGAAGTTGCTTAGTGAAATTACAATGTCAAATTGGAATCGTTTGAATTTTTTGTATGCAATTGAGAAGCTTGAAGATGCCAAAAGGCGATACTTTAACGTTGTATTAATGGAAAATTACAAAATTCAATCTATTCAAAATTATTCTTTTTATGAAATATTCTTTCTTCTTAAGCTCGCTCTATTCGCCCCCTTTGTAGAGATTATGGACACCACCGCGATGCCTTCGTGATTCTTACTTTGCTTTTCTTGGATGACATGCTTGTATTCCTCAGTTCTACTGATTAAATTCCATGAATAATACCCAACGGTTATCCAGGACGCCGAAATCCTACTGGATGGAAGAAGAAGCAGGTAGGCTTGAGGAAAAAAAATGCCCACTTGCAATAGTTGAGAGATTGACTTACAACCAGTTCTCGTTAAGTAATTTGCGCTAAGCTTTTTAACGTCAGAAGTGGAAAAACTGTGTATATTTAAGGTGTATAATTTAAAAAAAAAAACAAATCCATGTTTTTTATTGTTGCTTAATTTGGAAAACAAATGTGTACAAAAAGCCGGATACGTGTTTCCTTCGTATATTAAAAAAACGTTATAATCATTTTAATCAGTAAATGTACAATGACGACAGCTGACATTTCAATGTAATTATAATGGCAATATTGTGTTTCCACTACAAGCTGACTGGATACCAAATAAAAAAAACCTTGACATATATGTATACAAATATACACATCTTAATATATATTAAAGGGCATTAAATTCTGATGTCGTATGTATGACGCGCATGTGTACTCAACACTAAACTAATTAGAAAACCCTTTTATTAAAACGTATGGCCTCATTATATTAAAAGGTTTTTGACTGAATTGCATTAAATGCCTCATCAAAAATTATTTATGTAAATTCCCAGGCCGCCTCTGATAAGTTTTGCGGTAATAAAGGCATGTAGAATTTTTTTATATGTGCATGAGATATTTTTTACAAAAGGTGAATCATTTTGTTTGGCCATCCACTGCTGTCATGTTACTTGAGATTCGCAATAACATTAAACTTGTAAGATTTTTCTTGCTCAAGAATTCTTTAAGTCACCATAATAAAAATAATAAAACATTTTTAGTACTTTTTCCACATGAGATTTATTTCATCAGGACCGGTTTCGCTCATTGCGAGCATTATCAACTGATAAGGAATACACTAAAACAGTGGTATTTATGCAAAAGTTAAGTATGAAAACAAGGTATGACAAACAATTGGTACCAAGTAAATGCCTACTCAATCAATATGTGAAAGTATTACTAAAAATTCTGCTGAATGAAAACAAATTAAAATAGATATACCGATATACCAAATAAAGATATTAATTAATTAAGAAAACTTTGGGATAGTATATCCGAAGATGCATCTGAAAAAAACGAAACACGTGTCACAATTAATAACTCATTACGTGGAAAAATCAAAGGTATTTTAAAATTTACATTAGACATACCGTTTACCTACTTTCAATATGCAAACTTTATATATAATAGTTCACATGCCAAAAACTCAAGTAAATAAATTAAAATAAAGGGCAGAGTTTAGATAAATTTAATTTATTTAATAGAACAGGTGGCAATGTTGTGATAACATCCGATTTCATTCAGATACAAAAACATTGTAGAAATGGTGAGAGTTAAAGGTAGTTAACCTTTAATTTGAGTTTATTTAATTAACCTTAAACCTTAATCTCCTTTTCATTTAACTGACGGAGAATTCAACATATCTATACATCACTTGTAAGGTGTTAACTGCCACTTCTTGCCGAAAAGGCATTATTTAAATAACACACATTATACTGTACTGTTCAAGGCTGCTTCCTTATTATTATACTGCTGTTAGATAATATTGCTTCTATCAAATCTAATAACAAAATTACTTGAACACTAATTGTGATAGTAAGATGCGTCTAAAACAGGAGTCACACATAGTACAGTAGAACTCGATTATCCGGATTGGTCAAAATAAACAAAAATATTACAAATTTTCTGATATGCGCGCGGCGAATTGCGTCCACTGTTTACGTACGTGATGGAATGCAGTCTTAATTTTTTGATCGTTGCAATTTGTTCTAACAATAAGTGATGTGTAAATTTATGGGTCAGTCATTCTCCAAATTCGATACGCATTGAACGTTTGTTTCTTGAAAAATTGATCACGATTTAAATATTTTTTTTTAATATTACCGATATGTCAACGAAAAGAAAACGTGTTGTAGTGCAACTTATGTGTCTTAAAAGTATTTGTCATTTGGCAGCATCGAAAAGAAAAGCTATCTCTAAGCAGAAATCGATAATTGATTTGTTCAATAAAAAATATTTTATTATTAAAGCTATGTATTAATCTAAATAAATAAAAATGATTTATACTGAATATGCTTGTTTTTTCCTGTCCATTATTATTTTTTCGATTATCCGGACTATCTTCATCCTCAATTAGTCCGTATAATCGAGGTTCTACTGTAAAATAATACGTGGAATAATCAAAGTTATTTTGAATTTTATAATGCAATTAACTTCCCCAAAGCTACCGCCGAATCGATCTTAAGTATTTATTTATTTTATATTTATATACATATATGTAAATAGCATATAATATAAATCAGGGCTGTGGAGTCGGAGCTTTTTGGCCGGAGTTGGAGTCGGAGTCGGAGTCGGAGTCGGCGCGGCGTTTTGGCCGGAGTCGTACTCGGAGTCGGAAATTTTGAAAAGTTTTAACTTTTTATTTTTGCATTTAATATGTCAAATTTGGCTTTTAGCCGCATTGATAGGGTTGATATTTAATTGAATACACATAAATAGGAAAATTAGGGGAAAAAAGTGACGATATTAATCTTTTTTTAGTCGGAGTCGGAGTCGTGTTTTTGGTCAATGTCGGAGTCGGAGTCGTGGTTTTGGTAAATGCTGGAGTCGGAGTCGGAGTCAGACTTTTTTTCAGAGACTCCACAGCCCTGATATAAATAGTTAAAGTGTCGATGATACCTTAACTGATGTGTGAAAGTATTTAATGTCAGTATGTATGTACGTTAATTATAATACGTTTCAGAACGTCTAATTAAGGTTGCCATCGGTGCTTTTGGCGGCTATTTAAAAAATTTATCACCCTGGCAATTAAATTAATTTACAAAATTCACAACTTTCCGAAGCAATTATGAATTAATGGAACCTCCGCATATATTATATCTACGGGATGTGAATTTCATATCGCGCCGCCCTACTGAGGCCCGGGCCCACGGAATTAAACAAGAGCCGCGTGAAGCCGGGCCTGCCAAAATACGTATATCAAATTTAACAGGCCAAAACACTTAGCTTTACACAGCCCTTATTTCAAATTCTTCCGCTTTTGCTTGCATATTATTTCATGAGATTTTATCAAATTTTATAAAATTTACAATTTAATTAAGCCAAAGTTTCACACAAGCCACTGCGTGATTTCATTAAGTATAATAATTTGGTACCAAATCAGACTTCCTCAAAACGATGCCTTGAATAAAATAAAACAGATATACGCCACAAAAATCACTTGATTTTATGTTATACATAATGTACGTTCTCGTTGTAGGCTGTATTCGGTTCCTGCCACATACCCAACGTATTCATACTGGCTGTGTAGATTTAAGGTTGCGAGTCATGGCACTTTACGTAAGCACAGAATAACAGAGCCATTTTAATCAAATATCTGAGTTTCGATATTTCAATTTTGTCAGGAATGCCTAAGTAATATGACAAACTAGCTCCTTATTACTTATTTGAGTAGCACTGCACTAAATGATTGATTGAATTTAGAAAAAAATACAAATTGTGCAACTCTTTCCAATAATCAATTATTTATATGTAATATTAAATTAAATGTATCTTAAATTGTACATAATCCACTTTAATTTCTGCAGCTGGTTTACTACTTTATTTTGTTTGACAATTTTCCCACTCCATCTTCAATACAAAGAGTAATGATTGAGATATTTCGTAATGTTCTTCTGAATAATTTATCCTCATTTTGGACGGACTTATCTTACTTCATCTTATTCGCCGGGACATCAAAGCTTTCTCGGTCCTTTGCGTCTCATAATTTAATACGAGAACCTTCTCTATAATTGTCTATTTCGATTCAAAGTTTAGTTCCATTTATTAACTTTCCGCCAATTTTGCTTATCTATATGTATTGACTAAAATAAGGGTTTTATTTTAAACAGATAAATTTGAGCATCTATTGTCAGATTATATGAAAAACAAATCACTTATTTTTAAATACATCTAGTTCTTAAAAGATATTGAATATTATCAAGTATAAATATAATAATAATTATCATAAGCCAACAAATCTTTTTAAAAAAAAAAACATTCTTAGACATATTCTTGTTCTGAAAACGGATTTACAACAAATATATACTCTGTAGATATGAAACAATCTTTACATAAATTAATATTGACATCATTGTTATTCCGCTCGAGTAATCTGAAGATGTTTCTCAAAGAAAATTTTAAAATGTGTCAACTTTTCACACGAGCGACTTGCTGGACACTTCATTATAAACACTGTCTCATCCATCGTAAGCTTGAATCGATTGCTTCAGTACTATTTTATTTTGATATTTACATACAAAGCTAAGTCAAAAACGTTGTAATCTTCGTAATATATTAATATAGCATACACAGATAAACTCAAAAATAAAACGTTTAAAACTGTTCGAGAAAAAAAAGACTAATTATTTTTCAAATCTTAAATCATTGCACTGAAAAATTATGTACTATGTGCCGTAGGGACCTTACAAGTAATTGATCAAGTAAAATACCGTTTAGAACTCGATCCTTTAGGGACGGAGAAACCTAACACGCCTTACGTTTCTCTACTTTTCAGGAGAGCCAAAAAAACCAACAGTAATTTTTTACATTTACAAATTTTCTTTTTACTTTCTTTGAATTAAATGTTTTGGCTTTCTGATTTATTTGTTAAATATATATAGTAAAGTCTGAAGATGCCTCTGAAAGGTGAAACACGTGTCACAGCTAGTTGCACAATACGTAGAATAATCAAATTTATTTTAAATTTTATATTAAAATGAACTTCCATCGAAAGTTTAAAATGGTCATTTATTCTAATGTGTCGTTTTAGAGTTAAGTGGAGCTATGAACAAGAAAGAGAAATATTTTCGTATCCACTTCTCCAATTGATATGCCTTTTTGGGACATTTGGGATAAATTTTTTCTCTCTATTCTTATGACTACAATTTGTGATTTTGACTATTTTTATACAGGTATATATGTATGTACATATATATGTTATAGTGAAACTGTATTCTCAGTGAAAATATATTCTTCTCCAAGCTGTCATTGAAATTAAATTTGACCGCCCTATCTTCAGCCCAATGTTTGTCTGTGTTTTTCTTTGGTTCTCTTTTTATGAAAGGGACTACTTGCTGATTTTGTTTCATTGAAGCAAAGCAAAATTTTAGGCCGGCAAATCATCGACTTGGGCCAATAATTTTAATGATCGTGACCAGTGAAATCATGCTGTCATACAAATCTATTACTTGATACATTTTCACTGAGAATACAGTTTCACTGTAACATATATATATTTCAAATGCATGGCGTATTGGCATCAGTTGTAATGCCAAGATTTGTATTTTTTTGAATAAATAAATCATTATTTATCTTGTGGCATTCATCAGTCAAAACCAGCAGAAATCTAAATACGTTTCTTTTATCCTATGGGGCTACACGGATAGCAATATAAAATGTACTTACCCGAGAAAAAAGAAGTTATTTAATAATCATGAACATATTTAATTATAATATTTGAAAGCTGATGAAAAAATTTCATTTTTTCATCTAAAGAATTGAAGAATCTTAAAGCCTAGCCTATGAAGATTATAATAGTCTTTCTGAAACTCGGTGTTGTTTTAGTTCGTAGAACTGCCGCATTTATTACCATAGAGTTGTGCAGTTAAGCTGATAAGAAGAGAAACTATTCTCCGGTTGACGCAAAAGCTCGCTTTGTTGCAGCACTTAAAGCTCGTTAGCTCTACCAATTAATATAATCATACTCAATATGAATCGTGGAAAAGCTTTGATTAATATGAAAGGATTATGCATGCAAAGTAAGCCACACAGTTTTTGCATACATACGTATTTCTTTGAACTTACCTAATAAACAATGATATATTGACTGGTTTGCTTATAGAAATCTTAGCAAACTATTTACACTGGTGGCAACTGCTACTGTGATTTTTTTTTTGTAAAATAAATATGTAGCTAAAAAACTTCTTTAGATATTTGTATCTCGCGGAATTGTCTAAACATCGACCATTTAAGACTAAGTGAAACAACCAAAACAATGATGGAAAATAATACAATACAAATGCATTATAATAACAGTGTTTGCGCGCGCCTAATGTAAAAGAAAAATCTTAAAAATAAGCGATCTTTACGCTATGATGATTCATTTTTTTGTCCAAATCATGTAATATAAATTACTTTTTTGCTATAAAAGGAGACTCCTCTGACAATAACCTGCACCTCCCGGCTTGGAAACCGTTGATTTAACGCGCTTGCAGAAGAGATGGACCAGTAATAAAGCATTTCAACAGACATTGTTTTGACGAAATGTGGTTGTACTTAAGTCGCTCTATCTTTCTCTTCAAATACACTAACCAAGGGTAGAGTAATGGGTTAACGAAAAGAAGGGTTATTAATTGATTGATTGAGTTAGTATTTATTTGGTAGAACTCCATTATAATACGGTGAGAAAAATAAAAATGTATTTTAATTCTACAGAAATTATTTAATATATTTTTTGATAGCTATTTTGGCTTACGCCCACGTCAGAACTATGTTTTAAACGTGCATAAGATCTTGTATATAAACCATTAAGA
Organism: Himalopsyche kuldschensis; assembly: GCA_028554975.1. Lineage (NCBI taxonomy): Eukaryota > Metazoa > Arthropoda > Insecta > Trichoptera > Rhyacophilidae > Himalopsyche > Himalopsyche kuldschensis. The sequence continues at coordinate 6,777,656 of JAHFWI010000019.1, read as the reverse complement.
TAGGGTACACACTACATCTTCTTCTCTGTTCCAACATCTTAATTTTATATGATAATAATAAATTATTAAATTATAAAATTACATACAAAAGCTGTTTGCTTATCTCTCAGACTACACTTCAAATCAGATAAAAAGTATACGGGAAAGAGTGAAAACACAACAAATACGAACAAATCATAATATCATACAAACCATTAACCACATCGCATATCAGGAGAGCGCTATCACTTGTCGGCGGATGCAAAAAAAACATGAACTAATTAATTTATTAGCATTCTTCTTTCATAATTCCGTCAAATCTTAAACATTTAACGCCATACATCACTCCATTGTTATAGTTTGCATGCAAAATAGCTTCAGTGAACAAACTTGAGACGGAATACCTGGCTAGTATATTTAAACACCCACATATCTGTAATAATAAGGCTCTACAATAATTATGCAATTGTGTATTTGCATATAGGGAGAAATTCTCAATGACGTAGTACCTACGGTACTTCTTCGAAGAAGTTTCTGAGGATTATTTCGATCTTAGAGGAAGCACTTTGTTGAACTTTGATATTCGAGTGATGTATGAAATTAAATTCATAAGTAAGTAAATCCTCAACTGAAAGCTGTAGTGACATTTCAAAAATGTTTGGTTTGGATTATTTATTTAACAGTATAAATTTTGAATATGACTATTTTTGTCGTAAAAATAGAAATCATTTTGAAAATGGAAAACCCATTTGTATTATATATTTAAATACAATTATCATTCTTTTATGACTATTCTACATTTTTTTCATCGTCATCAGGCTCAGCAATAAATATTTTGTTTAAATCTTAAAATTATTTTTAAATTCTCACTCTATGAACACAATCAGACCAGTGTATTTGATGCATACTATCAAATATTTATACTAAAAATAAATTTGAATATGAGAAAAAGTTTTCGGTCTGATTATTGGCTAGATGTTTTTGAATGAATTTCTTACAGCTTTTCTATGAAAATGTATGTTTATACGTATGTGTGTACAAATAATATAAATCTTATACATACTATTTGACAGCGGGCGATAGTATAAACCTTGTAAAAACAAAGCTCAGTACTAGCTCTCTGTGGCCAAAAAAAAAACCAACTTTTTTCCTCTCTATGCTTCATAATTTCCTTTGGTTTAATTTTCCGGCTTACCGTGACCAATTAAAATTAGCTAAAACTTATTTAGAGAAAACTGCATGCAATCTATCGTGGCCATATTAAAACATCTAGAAACTAGACTATTTGTGCATTTTCGTGCTGTTGAATTCGCGTATGTTGAATAAATTTTTATATCCTTTTATGGTCAGTACTTGGTGGAATGGCATTTAATTTAAAAAAAATAAAACAAATATTTTTTACTTGTTCCACATTAGATTTATTAGGATCAGGACCGGTTTCGTTCTTCGCGAGCATTATTTGATAATGCTCGTGATAAGCGAAATGTTGCTACTTGTGACTTGTTTTTATGAATCAGTGAAAAAAAAAATAGGCAAATAAACGCTACAAAGTTTGTAAGGATCTAATTACATGTTATTTATGAAAAATAAAACACAATTTTTTGTACTTATCGGGTCCTGATTATTCGAATTAGTTCAATTTGCTTAATTTTCATATTTGTTTTGGTCAAACGATTTTAAAATGAAATTTGATTTAACCAAATCAATTCCAGAACTAAGCATTCATTTAATTTCACTATAGATAATCTGTTTTTTTTTTTACTTTTCGCAAATTAACAAACAGCGCTGAAACAACATTACAATATTTATTTTACCAACGAAGTAGGGAACAGAGAGCAATAACAGTCATTCTGTTATACATTAATTAATTTAATATCACTTTTCTGTAAGTCTGCTATTATTATAATTAATGTTTCCTCTACAGGGTATTCCTCTTGGGAACAAATTATTAAAAGTCCACTAAAAAGTTTCATAAATTACATGGTTGTTTTTAATAATTCGAAATATACTGTACAGTTTCACGTAATTTAATCTAAAACTTTATGTTTTATTTAGTTTTTATTCGAAGTAATTTAATAATATATTTATATTTTCCGAGATAAATAATGAAAAAATTCTGCAATACATAAAATTGGGAACCTTATGTTTTAGTTGCCGAAAGACATTCACAGCGTTCGTTAGAAATCATGTCCGTCCAGGGTCTTAGTGACAACATAATAAATATTTAAAAAAAAACAATTCAAATAACTCATTTAATTAACGTTTATAATTGAAATAAATAATGAAAAATGTAACGAATTCTGTATTTTAAAGAACAAGAGAAACAAAACAAAGAGGATTTTTTATTTGAATGATAAAAGTTGAATACCGTAATTATTTATGTAACTTACAATTGACGGCATATCTTAAATAAAATATTTTTATAATGATATGCTCAATACTATAAACTTGCATGCTTCCAGTTTTTACTTACATACATTGTTGCTATCAAATCCAATAACTTTTTCTGTCAAAACTTTTTTGTCGCGTCATTTGAGTGACCAGTCACAAGGACTGTCCGGTGGATCAATTCACTGCCTAATAAAGTGGATATTTTTAGCAATGGACTTGACATTTTGTTTTTATTTTTTTTTACCATGTCCGCTCTCAACTTGGAGCATATGGAGTTTATCTCAGCACATGTTTTTTTTTCTACGAAAACTACTTGTTACTCAGTTGCTCATGCTCTCTTTTTGGAAGAGAGTAGGAATGGAAAGAATACGAGGACTAGGACAGAACTAGTGGTGAGCCAATCGCTGTCACTATGCGTCGATCTTTTCAGTTCGGAAAGGTGGGAAGGAATTTTTAGCAACACTCACCCATTGCCTCTGAACAGAATCGATTTATCGACTGAAAATATCTGTTCGTACCGGGAATTGAACATGGGAATTCAGTGTGTATTTAATTTTTTAAACTACTTTTCCAAAACAATCGAAAATGTTTCCGGTCATCATAGCATACAATTCAGGAATTAGTCAAGTGTTCTCTTTTTATACATTAACGCTTTGCACTCCTCAATAGATATGAGAAATTGATTAATAGCACAGGGTTTACGTATTTATTAGCATGTTTAAACAAACTAACGAAGAATATACCACATTATGACATGGAACAACCTTTAACTTAGGCACACAATCGGTTTTTGTTTTAATGATAACTAAAAATAAATAAAAAAAAAAAATCCAACTATGTTTTAAAATAGTGAACTTGAATTTCGAGTAAGACTTTAAAGTTGTTGGAGTAAATGCCTTTCCGATAATAATTTACAACAATTCAAAACATTAAAAGCCATGCATGTGATACTATGCGATGACGGTTCATATTTCATCAAACGGATTCATAATGTGTTTGCTTTCTGCAAAATCATTACTTGAGTAGTTGTATCCGAGTTTCTGTGTTTGCCAAAAATTTCTTCACCCATTTCAAACGATAACTTCTCAAAGGAACATGTTTCCAATTTCACTGTTACCTGTAAGTTCAGAAAGAGACCGCGTCGCATTTGGAAGACTTGGAGTAATTATGTAGTGTGTAAATAATGTTATTTTCCTCATCTACTACTCATTCTAAAACCGTACTTGCTCGTTCGTTGCTTCTTCTTGTTATATTTTCACTTCATTGTTTTTGTCATAATTAAAACGTAAATGGATGTTTCTATATTATATGTGTATATTACACGTGAAGTCTTTTGACAGAACTAACCGACTGAACCTTCCTTTGACTGTGAACAAACTGTTTTTTTGAGAATGCTTATGTTGGAATTTAATACAAATTTCTTAAATGCAAATCCGAGACAAACTTGATTAGAATTTTTGCAAGCCTCTCGAGATCAACTCAAGAAGAAATTAGATACACACAAATTAAAAACCTCACATTTCAATTGAAAAATATTAACTTTATGTGTGCTTTACCGGGATTTAAGCCCAGGCCCAGGGCCTCAAAACTAGGAGCCGATAGTACTATGTACAATCGGATTATAAAATTTTATAATGACATAAAGAAACTCTTATGTATCTTTCCTTCCATGTCTGCTCCTCATGTGAAGATATAGACTAATAAAAGTAGAGTTTATCTCGACAAAACTTTTCTACGAGAACTGCTTGTTATCAGTTGCTCAACCTCCCTTTTTCAAATAGAGTAAGATATCACTTTAAATGTGCTCACTTTCAATACATGGTAGAATGGCATGATAAAAAAATAATAAAAACATTTTTATTATTTATTCCACATTAAATTTTTATTATCAGGACCGGTTTCACTCATAGTGAGCATTATCAACTGTTGCTCTCTAATGCTCTAGATATTAGCGAAACCGGTCCTGATCTAATAAATTTAATGTGTAGAATGAATATTAAAAATGTTTATAATTTTTATTAAGCGCAAGATATGACAAGGATGACAATTGGTGGCTAACTAATCTGATTTCGCTGCGCCCCGCTTATAGGATCGTATGGGTGCGGGAGGGAGTTTTGGACGACACAGACATACATATCTCAGAACTGAAATTGAAATAAAACTGCCGTCGTTGAAACTAGACCTCAGCCTCGACAACAGAAAATATTGTACAATTGATAAGGATCTATCGCAAGAGATATAAATGCCATCTTTGCATGATTTATAAAAAGAGTCGCGAAATGCATTTTAAAAAGATGTTCGTTAAAGAGATACAAGACAGCCAAAAATTTCTACCGGGCACTGCGGCCAAAATTATGTCACGGATTTTACTGGAGCCGTGAAATCTTGAACTAATTAACCTATATCTGGAGCATTTTGTGTAGTTATTCTATATTGCGAACTATACATCTCTGGAGCGATAATTTCTCGCATGCCGTGCGCCACACGTTTCAGATAATATTGTGTAAGTAGTCGCGTGGGACTTCTTCATTACAGGTTAATGACTGTCATTTGTTCAACCATGCTTATGCTTGTTGGAAAATTAGATCTCACCCCGCGAAAATGTAGCGATAATCTAATATCACTTTTAAGGTCAATACTTGGTGGAATGAATGGAATTATAATAAAACATTTTTAGTACTTATTCTACATAAATTTTATTGGATCACTTCTTTTTCCTCCGTTTGCCTTTATTTGTAAGAATTGAAATGGCCTTTAATCTTTTCGCAGAAAAAAAAATCGTTGGAGTGAACTCGTTCCTGGATTTTCACGTCCAATTATGGTTTACAGACATTAAGATTTATTTATTTAATGCACTTATTTTTGGTTTTTACTTTGTTAATGATAATTCATACTTAATTGATTTTTGATGTAATAGCTTGCATTGCTAAGAGGCCTTCAAAATTTTAATTATAGTCTATTTTTCTTGTATTTTGCTTCAATTTATTTGCTTAGTTGTAATACCCATTCTTTGTCATACATTGTATGTCTTACTTAACTTTTGTATACCTACATCAGTTTACAATACTAGCCATGAGCGAAACCGGTCCTAAAACAAAAAAATTATGTGGAATTAATACTAAAAATGTTTTATTAATTTTATTATAATCTAATACATAAAAATCAAAGTTTGTTTGTGTGTTCGTATTATGCATTGGCATACCGTCCATCCGATTGCGATAAAACTTTGTCAATTTTTTGCTTGCACTTGCGCAATGGCTATAGGCATAATAAAATTAACTTATAGTGGTTCTTTTATCTAAAAATCAATGATTTTTCATATTTTATGCGCCGACATACCGTACATTTTGACAACTTATTGTTGCAAGTGAAAAGGTTATAGGCATAGTACAATAAACTATCAATAGGTGGCGCATTCCATAGACAATCGACAAAAGACAAACAGCAAACGTCAAACGGAAAATGTCATCGATACCGATCAATGTTAGTGAAATTAAATCTAAATTATTTATCTAATATATTGCGCATCCGATACTTTCTATCTTTCTTTGAGTGGTATTGCAACGCTTGCCGGGTACTGGTTAGTATAAAGTTAAAATATTAATTATTAGTACTATTATTTTTTGTATCTAGTCCCTTCATTGCGTCATGTAAAACGTAAAAGGAGAAGAATTCCATCCTCAATTTCGTTGTTTATAACATGAGACTAAGAATCAGTGTTAAACTTATTTTTGACTTCAGATCACTTCTTTTAATACAGTGTGTGGAAAAAGTGGCGGCCGGTAGTTAAAATCATTAGGGAGTGCTTAAAAATAAAAAATAGCTAAAAAATTCACTATCTGACTGTTTAAAAGTTGCAATAGGAAAGACTTAAGTCGTTACTGAAAATAACAATACATACACAACAATCTACTGCAAGTTGATACGTGTATCTAGCAGCGCTCGACAATCTTGTCTAGGGAAGACTCAGCACCAATTGAAATTTTTCGTGTGGCGTGGTAAATACTGTGGTGACATCAAAAAACATCTTTTTCTGCCTCCAGTTTTTCGATACACATTTTTATGTGTGGTATTACATTAAATGCGATACCTCCGCGTCATTGGCTGACTTCGACAAAGGTATTTTTTGTCATTTAATTACGGCGTTGTTTGCCAAGCATGTGTGAATCATCGTCCCTGCAATATTTGAATGGAGACACGCATGGAAATTGGATCAATGAGTGAATTGGTGTATTTATTTTGAGTTTTCTTGAATATAAATGGGGGCTCAGCGCACCATTGCACCATGTCCTAGCGTGGAATAACAAATTTATAAATTTTATTATATTTTTAAACTTAACTTACAATCAAAATAAGTACAAATAATAATTTATACGTATGATATTATTTCAGTTATTTAAGATTAGTTATTCAAACACCTCTTTTGGTATCATTGATATATCTTTCTAAACATTTACCCGTCGATTAAAATAAAGCATTTGTTTCTGAATCAGTCATTTAACAGGAGAGTTTTAAATAGTTTCTACTTAAACGAAAGCAAAATGAGTGCATTTACTATTGTTTGTTTTTGTGGAGAAATCGTGATTGCTTTTCATTTTTAATTTACTTTTTCAAACAAAGATCTTTTCACTATTAAACTCAGTGTTTCCAAATTGTATGAAATGCATTTCTATCACTATTTGAGAGCAAGAAATGAAAATATTTTATTACAAAAACAGCAACAAAAAAGAACTAAAAAAATTATGGTTTTTACTCGACCTGTGATATATCATTATGAAATACAATTATCCATTACAAAGAATGAACATTCTCTTTTATAGCTTTCCACACCAGCTTTTGCTTTTAGTCTTACCTTTAATATTACATCAACGTGGTTCTTGTAAGTCTACGATTTCAAGAATGCTTAAAGTGATAACAAGTTATCTGCTACTTTAAATAAAGCACCAACTCATTTTACCATACTATTTGTATATCCAAATAAATACTCACAAAAAAGCAACAAATGCATGGATATTAAACCGATACTATAAAGGTCAAACGGAGTACAGTCATTCTGGTAGTCAAGCTGACATCTTTGTCACATTGGGATTATTGAGATGTATTTTGTATCTTGCCTTCGATTCCATTTATATCATTTATTTCGCTTTTGACCGTCCATTGTTCACCCATCTCAAATCACTCTACGCGCATAGACAAGGACAAGGGTCGGGCGTGAAGGATTATGTCCACACGTTAAGGTTTACGATATACGTTTAAAGTAGAGATACCTTCACATAATACTATTCAAATTTGGTGCATCGTCAAATATATCATGGTCGCACTTCTCATACACATCCGGGACTAATTTCATAATAGATTATATAAAAAGGTATTTTCTAACTTTAAATATATCACAGATTTAACATGCAATACAAATAATTTTTTTGACCTGACCTTCCAATGTAGTGAAGCTGAAATACTGCTCCATGGAACACGAACAAATGAGTACCGTTCCGCTGTCTATAAAATAAATATATAGCTGAAAACAAGAATACTATTTCATATCGATGTTCCATTATTGTTTTCAGTTACACGTGATAGAGTCATTGACAGCATAATTTTAAGTTCTATTCCTCATTGAAAGCTGTTCTTCCATTGTTATCATATTATCTGCATAGATACCAGTTTTGGGACTGCGATTAATTAAGATGCAACTTTATCGAAGAAGTATTGATACACATTATCCATTACGAATGACATAGTTAAAGATAAAATCAGGACTGGATAAGTTATCTTTTAACTAACAAGCTCATAATAATTTCGTAGAATGAACATAGGCATATCCCGAGGAAATCAGACGACCACACTAGTTAGAGAAATAGATCCTTGTCATTCTCAATATTAACCTTTTGTATTTCATTTATCTTATTGAAACTTTATGAATTACCTTGATTTAAAAAATGCTAACAAAATTATAGTGGTCCCAGCATAACACTGAAAAATATTTACCAGTCCGCAAACCATTTTTTTAAGGAGAGCTGTTCTATTATATATAAGACCATATCAGTCTCTGTGTTCTAGTGGTAAGAGCTTTACCAGTTCTAAATCCGATAAGATCAATTTCAAATATGGTTTATTTTAATTTAAATTTGAGATCTTGAAAATTGGTGATGTTTTTTCTCTTCGAGTTTAGCCGGATTGAATTTTATCATTATATTTATAGAAGACGTATTTGGCGCAACTAGCTTTGTATGAAAAAACAGCTCTACTTTTTCATGAGCTGTTTAACTTAAGAACTTAAACGAAAAAATGATTAAGTGATGTCTTTGATTCCAAACTCATATAGCGCTGAGGCTTGAATATCACAAGCAGCGGATGTTTTCAATAAAAGTTGCCATATTCGCTGAAATAAAAATGTTGACATGTCAAAAAGCTTTATCCAGATGTTAAGTGAGATTGTGGCATTCCAACATAAAAGATTTGAGCGGACAAAGGAACGTTTATTGTTTAAAATAAGCAGTTTTGTTTTTAAATACGTTGTTACAATGAAAACTGAGTTTTTAATGGACAAAAATGGCAATTTTAAAGCGTGTATTCGTCCAATGAGCATTTTTTCAATTCAGTATCTTGTATCGCACGTCTTTTTGGGTTAAAAACCTCCATATTTAGGTATCAGAGCGTATAACCGCATCTAAATACCGAACATTCTCCGCCAACACCACATCTTGAACGCGTGTATTCCCTTCCTATTAAATTCTTCGCGAGAACAAGTTTCAACACAGTATAGGGAAATTGGTTAGGATAAGAATATTCAATTAAATCTTTTTATTCGGTCAGAATTTTATTTAAATTTTTTGGTCAGTATGTATGCAGTTTTTCTGACTATAAATTATGACGTATTGTCTGCGAGAGTGACATTAAGTGACTACGGCACACCAATGAGTTTAATAACCTCTGCAGTAGAGACTCCAATTCGAGTATCGAATACTCGATACTGGAGAATACTCGTCCATTTTTCAAGTACTCGATTCTCGTAATTTAAAAAATCTACATACTACGTTTAACGTTGCGCTTAACTGAGCGTTTACGCGTTGATTTTGCTGTCAGTTAACATATATTTTTTTCAATGTTTTTGCAGTTGACTTTTGCAAGTATTTTGAAAATTTCTCGAATAATACTCGTAATTTATAAATGAGGTTTTTTTCGACTGCGGGAATTAAAAAAAAAATCTTCGAACCAATTTAATATTTGAGACGTTAAATTCACTATTATTTTAGAAATACATGTTTTTTTAATTGAATTGAGTGTATTAATGAAATTAAATATGCTTATTTATTTATTTATCATCTATTTACAACAAAAATTTGAATTAATAATACATATTTTGGCACATCTGAAACTACTCGAGTATACTCGGGTACTCGAAATTTTTAAAATTGTACTACTCGATAGATTAGAGTCTCTACTCTACAGTGAGCCAGACATTGACAGATTTATTTAAGCTTTTCGCCTACGCTGGGTTGGACTTATTATTACGCATGGATGAATGGCGATGCAAAAAAGTGCACTGTCTAGTAATGGTCGATGAAAAACCGCAACGTCGCTGAATGGATGAAGTGTCATGAGGGCTAAGATTGCTGGAGGTCAGTGATTTGCTTAGGAAAGTTGAAAACCGAGAGTACAATAGAATACTAATTGAGTCAGTGAAGCTTCACCCAGGATCGTAGGACACGTCATATCGATGGCTTACAGAGTAATTTTGTTAACTCCACTTTTGGGTGCAAATTTCTCTATAACGCCATTTTGTTATATCATGCAATGTGCATGTCCCGTAATTTTTTTATAACCAAAACTTTTTTGAGTGCATTGTAAAAACGTTTTAGGAATATTTGATAACTCGTTCGTTATAAAACCTACTCTGCTAATTATCCAACTTCACCATTTTCTATTGTCACCTGTCATTCATTCGTTGTTTTTCACCAGATGTACAAAAAAAACCGTTTGAAAGTCCTATTTGAAATTTTCCCGATCGGTTTGAAAATACCAAAATAATCAGTTTTTACCATCTTCTGCGCAATTGACAAAAACGAAGATAGCAAATTTACTCTTTAAGCCATCGATATATCATATCGTCGTTTCTGTTACAAAAATGCATTACTGAAAAATCAAACATTTTCAAGAAAGCATAAAAATACTTTATCGTAATATTACCTTACATAACTTGTGTTAGTATTGTTTGAAAAATAGGCGGTCGATTAAAAATATTTTGCAGATCGATAAAAAAATTTCGCAACGGTAACGACGGTATAAATATACTCGTGCAATCTATTATCATATTCCTAACAATACAAGATTTAGCACGGTAAAAAAAAATTGCAATGGATTTTATTTCTACAATATTTATAAGATCTATGGTTTATAGCATTTCGGCTCAAGCCATCGTCAAAACTATCGACCATATATGTATCTCATAATTTGTGTAGAACTAAAATACATTTTCACAGTTAGTGGTGCAGTGGTGAACGTCGTTGGCTTTCGTGTCGGACTATCCGGTACGAGCAGATTTTTCTATCGATAAATCAATTCCGTTCGAAGGCAATGGGTGTTTCTGTTGTAAAAATCCCTTGCCACCTTTCCGATCCCAAAAAAGTGAGGCACGTAGTGAGAGCGATTAACAAACTACTAGTCCTTTCCTAGTTCTTGTAGCCTTTCAATCCCTACTCCCTTTGAAAAATAGAGGTTGGGTTACTGAGAAACAAGCAGTTCTTATAGAAAAAAAATGTTGAAATAAACGCGGTAAAGAGCCCATTTGCTACAAGTTGGGAACCGACATAATAAAAAAACAAATCGCTATTTTTTTTCATCGTAATAATCTAGGGACACCGTGTTAGTCAATCGCTTTTATTTCAACTAGTCTCATGTTAGGTATCGGATAATATGAGAAATAAAGTATTCAAATAATCCATTGTTTGGATAAAAATTCATAAATAAGAATAAAGGCATGCGTTTAAAAGACTCGAATCCGAACCACTAATCATTCAAGCGAGTAAAATAAATTCTTAAAGGTTTTACGCTCAGCCTTAGGAACCAGAAATTTTTATTTTAATAATAGAAAAATCGTATCTAAAAATAAATCTTTTCAAAGCGCCAATATAATTTATTAAAAAGCAGTACAAAAAATCTAAATAATCCCATTTTTTATCTTGAATCGTTATTTAATATTCTGTTTTACAAACTCTAAAAGTACGTCAATATTATTCATACGTATTCACGTACAAGTTTTTTCTGCGTAAAAAATTGGCAAAAGAAAAGCATTATGTTGAAAAATTTCCAACAATTGCCTTTTGGCGAATTTTTTCGTGTAAGTTAACATACGTAATTGGCGAGTATGTATGGCTTGGTGCGTGTATACTTCACTTGCGAAGTCAGAAATGAAAACTTATTTCACTATTTTTAAATGCCATTTCTTATAACAAACTCAAACGAAAAAATTTAAAGAAACATAATAAGAACAAGTGTTTTCTTTCTCCGTAGTAAATAAAGTATGTTTTTTGTAAGTTTTTCAATTAGAAATTAATATACAGCAATAAATTTTCTTTCGTTAATTTTCAATAATTGTTAATTCGGATATTTTCGGCACCACACCATCATCTGAACTATGGATAAATGAGTCTGTATTCGGTTATACTATTCATTTAAGTAGAGGATATAAAAATCAGGGCAGTGGAGTTGAAGTCTGAAACGAATTCGTGGAATTTATTTTTGCATATTATATGTATGTCAAATGTGGTTTTTGGCCGGATTGGTTAGTTGATATTTAATTGAATACACATAAATAGAGAAATTAGGAAAAAGGGTGACGAAATTAAACTCTTTGTAGTCGGAGTCTTGTTTTTGGTCAATGTTGGAGTCGGGAGTCGTGTTTTTGGTAAATGCTGGAGTCGGAATTTTTTTTTTTTGAACGACTCCACAGCCCTGATAAAAATTATCAATATACTTGAAAGAATGTGTGTGTACTCATATTTCATTTTGAGGCGCACTCTTTTTGTGTGTCTGTTCTACGTTTGCATCAAGTTTATTGAGCGCAGGCTAAAAGGTGGCACTGCCATCTGATAAAAGTTTGTATTTTATATGAGTGCTTCTCAAGCTTTTTATGCAGCGGTCCTCTATATCTTATAACAATAACAACTCGCAATCCCACTGAACCAAAAATATATTTTGTGCGGCCCTCAGTTTGGGAATCACCGGTTTATAAAATAGTTAGATGGTTTTGAAACTTGATGACCCAGTCGACCTTTTTTCATTACCTGCCTCACCATTTGTTGAACTGCGGTTATAACAGACATGAGGGGCTGAGAATGGAGGTCGTACGGGTTGAAATATTGTGTCCACGCATCAAGATATTATGGGACACACATACACATTAATTATTACCTTAAGTGCCTAATAAATTTTAACCTAACGCAGTGACACCGTCGGTGGAGGGCAGTGACTAATTGAAGGTTGGAGGTTTTGCCGTTCAACTTAAGTGTACGCAATAACTTAAATCGTGTTTGAATTTTACACAGGAACTTTTTTTAGTTTGAAGTAATTTTTACATTTTTTTGTTAGAATTTTTATATTTGTTTGGATTAAAAAAAAGGCTTTTACAACGCGAAAAACCTTTTTTAGACACATTTACAAAAAAACTACGAGAACTGCTTTTAACTACGTAATTTGAATATATATTTTTTTATCTAGAACAGTAATATTTATGAGGTTATCCTCTCCGCCTTCACTACGCTTAAAATTTAAGGACCAGTTGACGCCTAAAGTTACCTCCCAGGCGTCATAGAAATGTGTGCTTTCCGACACGAATATGAAACATTTCAGTCATGTCTACTTTGCCAATCTCCATTTTTTTTTCTCTCTTCACCAGTGATCGCCAAACGGTCGCTCGCAAAATATAAATTTGGAAAATCCATGCTTCTTATATGGACAGCTGCAAATGGCCTACTTACGCGTTAGAAAACCTTCTGATTTATACGTGTACGCACCAGACAGAAAAATATTTTGTATCCAAAAGCACTTCAATAAGCAGAATTAAAAAATAAGCACTTTCATTCTTTGAGTGGCATTGCATCACATTCTGGGTACTCGCTGGTTTTATTTCTAAGTACTTTATTAAAGTACAAATGTTATGTTTTATTTTATTTAAGTAATAAAATAATAAAATGTATGGTAGAATAAAAGTCCACGATAAAACAATACACAAAAGTAGCTAACCAGACAATTTCATTTTCTGAAAATAGCTCGCTTCCTCATTGAGCTTGGAGACCACTGCTTTAAATATAGCGATATTTTAGCGATTTTTATAACGTACATTATATATGTAGGTACATTGGTACATATATTTGATTGTTTAAAAGTATTCTTTCAAGTGCTGAAATATAACTTTTGTAAAGAACATTCAGTGACGTACTGAGCTTTCTCTATCGTATTTAATCCTAGAAACTAGCTTTCAACGAGTTTTTAAAGCCATATTAATAATTGACTTTATCTTTTTAGAAGAGCGATCGAATAGCTTAAAGCCGCTGGTTGAATACCCACTTCAAAAATTTCCCGTTACGTTATTATATGCTCCGCACGACTTCTAATTCAAAATTAAATGATCTCTAGAAGCAGAAAACGTTGGTAGCTCAGTAATCATACACAAATATTTTCGTTCCGCATAAATATACAAGTTGTGTAAATATAAGATAATATACGCTAAGTTAATATATATTTTTACACACGTATGACAATTTTACACTATCAGCAACTTAATTTTGTACGTGAGAAAATTTTCCACAAAACCAAGATCACATGCACGACTAACTTTTTAAAAAACATGTTGGCGAAATTATTTGCGAGAAACATTTGTCACCAATCGGGTATCTTGTGAAAAGTTTGTTTTTTGTTTAATATTTTTGTTGTTGTAGCTTTATTATATTTCAATGGTTGAAAAAATAGCATTGTAAGTTTTACAAGAACTTTTCAAATATTATAGATAGTAATTTCTTCACCGCACAATCGTCAGAATTATGATTGTGTTACGGGATGTTATTTTGGTGTTTATTAAACGTAATAATGTATGACAAAACATATATATTATAAAAAGCAACGTAAAAAGTCTTAATTATTGTACCATTTTTTTTTACCGCCGGTTTGTATATTTTATAACTCTTGGAAATATCGTCATTGAATCAGTTTATTTCAACGAACCAAAATCAGTAGAATAATAAAATAATCGAACATAATTTGAAATGAAAAATGTTTTTTCGCAAAGCTACCGCCGAATCCATCGAATGTAACGAGATTTATTTATTTAAGAAAAAGCAAATCATGGCATTGCAGCTGACGCCAATGCGCCATGCATTTGACAAATATAAATACATGTATTTATATATATACATACATACATGTAAATACATAATAAAAATCACGAATTAACTAAAAATGAGATGAAAAAATTTGATGTCAAACGCCTTCGCGATCGCGAAGTCATTGTAAGAACAGTCATGTACTAACTTATTACACGATAGAAGAAATAATTTTCATAAAAATAGTATAAATAAAATAATTTAGGTTTTCGGCTAAATGCGCTTGATAGAATATCAATATAAAATTTTAATCGTTCTATTTTTTTACATGAGTTTTTCTACGAAGAACTCGGGTTTTGCCTTTTGGCATCTTCAAGCATTTAAAGAACAATTGAAGTCGTCAGTTCAAGTACAATTCCAATTAAAAAGGACCAACAGGTCCCAACGAATAAATTGGCTTCACCTTAGAGTTTGAAAAATGTATAACTACTGGGCAAAAATGGCAAGAACGAAGATGCCAAAAGACGAAACCAGAGTCGTTCGTGACTAAACTTAAGGAAAAGTCGGTTATATGATTTTATAACATTTTTGCCTGAATTTATTTAAAGAACAAAATTTGCCAAAGGTACAAAATTCAAACGGTTCAAATATGCTTTGTATGTAGGTACTAAAACTATTCACTACAATTTCATTAATATCAATTTATTTTCATTAAGAACATACAATTATTAATTTTTATTGCATTTAACCATAAGTCACAAGCTATTATATTGCAAGAATATCTAGAATATTTCTACGGTATATCTTAATGCTATATTTCTATTGTATGTTATTTCGTAAGTAGTATGCAAATAGCATCTCTAAGGTCTTTTTAATTCACCGAAATAGAACAAAACACGGAAAAATCTCCTACCTGGGAAAAGAAAACCATCTCATTTCACCCCCTCTAGACAAGAGAATTCAAGAGATTTAGTTTAAGCAAATAAAGGTGGCGGAAATACTGTTGTCTTGTTAGATAATTGTTCTCAAAGTTTCAAGCAGAATATTATTCTGTGGCTAAAATTAATCTATTTCCAATGTTCTTTTGTTGTATCAACAATTTATTTAAAGCTACGCTTAATTAATAAATTTTCAGAGCGAGCTATGTTACTCGGTGCCTTACTGAACATTACATTACGGAAGTCTATGAAGATCAACACTTTTCTTAAATGAAAAAAGCTTGTAGTCTTGTATGATCTTGTGATAATATCTTGTCTTCTAGCGATCTGTGGGTTCTATTTTCAAAGCCAGCAATGTGATTAAAGAATCTTAAAATTTTGGACATGGTTATTGTGTTTTTTTTGTCTTCGAATTGATTTAGAGCAGCGGTCGGGGAACCGGGGTAAATGACCCCAAATGGGTTAAAAATTTAATTTTTTGGGGTAATAAGGAGTTCTACATATGCACATCTCGCATATTTAGCTGACATTTTTGGGAATATAAATATATTGAACAAAGAATTACAAGGAAAAAATATTAATATCATTTCAGCCAGAGAAATGAGGGGATTATATCGACTTACGCAAAAATATTTTGGGGTAATCGATAAAAAAGTTCACCGACCGCTGATTAAGAGTGACTTAAAAAAACAATTTTTCATTTTAGTTTAGTCAATAAGATATGGTTATTCGATTATACCTGGTAACTTCACTGTCAGTGATAATGTCAATTATTTTTCAAGTCTTGTTCTCACAAATTTTATAAAGCACACTTTCAATTCAGTTGATTCTTTCCAACTTTTTAGTCGTTTTTTTTCGTATGTTTGTGAATGAGTTTCTGATAATAAAGTTATCCCGCATTGAATCTCTATTTCTGTATGACGTAATAAAAAAGATGGTTGACACGGCACAAACACACAGGGGATAAACACAAAAGTTTGAATATGTAAATGTCCCGACACATTATTAGGCTGCAAGGTATGGCAAGATGTATTCTGAGATTCATTGATCATCAAACATTTTTGTGAGAAATCCTTCTATTACAATTATATCATGAAACAATAATAAATTTGTCAGTCGAAAACTTGAAAAAGCTCCGTTGTTCCAATAGAAAGCTCTTATTAAGGTTCTCTGTCGGGTGGCTTTAGTTGGAAACAATTCGTGCACTTGCATTTTAATATTCCCATTTATTTATACGCCGCCTTGCATTCGTAAAAGAAAATAAAAATCATTAAGTGCATCTCCTTGAATGTGAAATAATCTTTGCAAGCAGAATTGAACATTCTTTCTATCTTGTTATATTATATAAGCTGTTTATCACGCTATTAGCTCCACAATACTCAATTAATAACAACAGTTTAAAACCTATCGACTATGGGTTACTCAGATTGTACCCATGACCAATTATTAATACACTGCGATTATTCTATAAGGCTGTGGTTTAAATTATATTATTGCCTAAAATGTTTCAGGAAGTTCAAATACAAAAACTTTCAAATCGATAATTTTAAAGCCGTTCTTTGCTAATATTTACTCAATTTTCAAATAACTAAAATAATAATAATACCAATATTAATGCTCTCTATCATTTTTTTATTTTCATTATTCATTTCCGGATATTTACTTTATAGATAAATAAGGGTAATGTAAAAAAATTATCATTTTTGTCTCGGTTATTCGTGTTGACGTACTAACCCATTGAAAGATCCTGACATCGAATCCAACTTATTTTCAAACCGATTTTAACCTATTTATATTCTTTACTCTCTATTTCAAATTGAACAAGATTTTAAAAACATTATAACTCGTCTTCGATATTTTTAAGATATCTACAATTCATCAATATATCTCTACCACACCCGGACGAGACAATAATTAGGAAATTTACGAATACAGTTGGAATGACACGTGATGAGCAAAACCAAATCTTTTAATTAGTTGTAAATTAATTAATTAACTATAAAAAATGTGTCTATTATCATAATGCTTTTTCGCCAAAAATGTATAGCAAGTGAAGTTTGTCGAATCATATAAATAGTACTTCTTAGTTTTCGGAGTAGTGGAATTCTAGTCAAAGCAAATACTTTCTTTGTGTTTTCAATGACTCACCTCAACAAGGTTCACCGCTGTTTTTCATTCAATTGGTTTACGCCAGGGTTTCCCAAACTTTTTCTGCAATGGAAAACTTCGCAAGTCTGGAAATTTAGTTTATTTTTAAGTTTGGATAATCTAAGAATTTTTTTTCAAAAAATGTCATTATACACATTATTTATTTAGCAATTATTTTAAAATATAAACCTAGAAATCTTAGCAACTGTCGTTGAGCTGACGAGACTTGTCAGCCAATCAGATCAAAACAATAAACCTTATTTCTTTCACGGTGTGAGAAAAGATGGTGCTCCGCCTGCACCTAGATTATTGACGTCATAAAAATTAGTGGAGATTGATCATCATCAGCTTTTCAATTTGAAGTAAAAGATCTTTAAATGTGTTGCAGTGTAAACGACCTTTTTAAGCTAGTGCGAAACACCAATGCAGGATCAGCAAAACACTAGTGTAGGTAAACATAGTTTGGGAAACCCAGGTTTAAGCAATAATCCGGTTTAGCTGTCAATTCTTAGTGCAGTTTTTTATTCTACTTCCGTTTATGCAATGTATAGATCAAATCCGGTTTCACTAGTCGCTTTTAACCAATCTCGGTCAAAGCTTGCGGTGAACGAAACCGCCCGGAAAATTAAAAAAAGTGTTATCACATTTTTTGTGTTGGGACAAAGCATGGTCAAATAAACAAATGTGTGCATCGCCTAATCTAATATCGCGATAACTAATTCCACACATTAAAAAAAAATATCACAGTTTTACATATTGCTCATAAAAATGATTCGATCGCCTCACAGTGAAAATTAACTTCGACAATATTTATGACGTAGTAAAGAGGCATAAAATCCAATCGAAATATCGTAAATCAATGTATCGGTAACGTTATTCCAATATTATTTACGACTTTTTTATGGTCAGCCATATCAATAATACATAAAAACAAAAAAACGATCGTTAAAAAATAAAACTGCTAAGTTTCCTTTGTGTTGGAATGTTAGTCCAACAGCCGATAAATCAATATCAAATAATTAATTTTAATGAATTATCTATTTCCCCGGAAAACTTTTTCAGAGTTTTTCTCCTTTTGTCAATAAATCTAACTGGTTTTTTTTATTATTATACTGACCATTGTAAGTATCGGTTTCATGATTCAGTGAATGAATTTTACAGTTCGTAATATTTCGCAGGCTTGTATAGGTAAAGACCACGATCAGTGTCGCCCAACAACGCAATCATTTGATTTAATTGCCTAGCAACTGTGGTTAAATTCTAAATATATGGAGTATTTTGAATCGCATCTATTCTTTCGTAACTTTTATATAATACAAGCTTGTTAAAAAAGCCACAAGTAAATACGAACAGTAACTAGATAATGCATTTATTAAATCATTTGTATTTAAAGAAAAACAAGAACACGTAAAACCCTCTCCATTTAAGTTTCATGTTTTAGTTTCTCTCTGTGTTGCCATAAATTAATAATTGCTAAGTCATAATAATATAAACATATATCTGTCATGTTTTACGATGAAATCTGAAAGACAATAATAGCTTAATCAAATCAGTAAATTTCCAATGCATTTTCAAAAATAATTCAAAGAAACGGCTTAAAATATTTCGTAAAATCGGTACCGTTTTTAGGTATCGTAAATTATTGTTTCATGTAAAGTATGGTATGTTTACATGAATTTAATTAATTAACCGTCGGTGGTTAGGTTACATACAAGTGTAAGTATATAAGGTAAGTATTTTCTGTTATGTTTGGTATGTAAATCTACATTTAATCGATATGCATTCCATTTTAATACTGAATCAATTTGTTCACCAAATTATCCAGCTTTCTAATTTCAAAACAAGATATTTTCAAATAATTAAGGTAAATTTCAAGCACGCAAATACCTGTAAATAACAAGGCCGCAAGATAAAACCGAGAATACACTCAACCTTTTGCATAAGGTTAATTTCAGCCAATAAAATAGTCTTTGTGGATGTACATACCATAAAACAAATTCAACAAAAGCGCTCGGAGGCATAAACAGGAAAACCCCCGAAACGAGAACAAGAAATTTACCACATAACTTATAACTAAAGCATCACTACGCTCTTAGATTATTTTTAAAATATCTGAGATTCATTACCACTATAAAAAATATCCATTTAATATCAGATATATTTCACAATACACAAAATGCAGGATTTCAGACACAAGATGCCGAATTTTCCTAGATAAAAAATGTATTTGGTTAATAATGGTATGAATTTAAAGAAGTTAACTTTTTGTGATCGTTCAACAAAGCAAATTTTGTAATTTCAGAAATACATTACGAATGATTTTAAATAAATCATTATATGTTTACAAGTTCAGCCCAACTTTGAATATTAATTTAGTTTAAAAACCATACATAACGTGGAGATTTTTTTACTATTATAAAATTTTCAGTGTTCAATAAAATATGCGATATCGTCCATTTAATAAGTGAATTTTGTAACTATGAAGAATTAAGAAGTCGATTCATTAATAAGACCTAAAAATGTATCAACGTTCTATTTTTTAATATAAAAACAAAACTGTTTATTGTCAGCGCATTGAAAATCGAAATAACTAAACAAACACAATTTTTTTTTAAATATTTTAAATTGTCATTTATTGTTAAGATGGTCTGAAATAAGTACATAAAATACAAATGGATGAAATGGATCACATATATCATTACAGTTCTAAATTTAAAAAGAAAAACAGTTTAAAGTACTTACTTGCAAGTTAAAATCGTTCGAATTTATAACTTAGGTACTGGTGGATCAATAGGCACACGTATTGTATAATTGTATTGTTTGTTGAGAATTGTTCATTACTTTATATTAAATTACAAATGTATTCTAATTTTGATTTTCATCTTACTTGACTCGCAGAAGTGAACGATAAAAAACAGTAACAATACAGCACGGGCTCGATTCCCGGTACGAGCAGATTTTTTCAGTCGATAAATCGATTCTGCCCAGAGCCAATGGGTGTTCGTGGTTCGTGTTCGTAAAAATCCTCTCCCACCATTCCGATTCCAAAGAGTGTTCCTAGTTCCTAGTCCTGTCCTAGTCCTCGTGCCCATCCCTACTCTCTTCGAAAAAGAAAGGTTGAGCAACTGAGTAACAAGCAGTTCTCGGAGGAAAGCATAAGTTGATATAAACTCCATGAGTAGTCCATATGCGGAGTAAGTTGGGAGCGGGCATAGTAAAAAAAATTACAATAATACATTTTGCATAGGAGTGCCTCGTCTGGCTTTAAATGTTATTTGCATGTTTTTATTTATTTTAAGGCTCACTTTAAATTAAATTATGAGAATTCTTAGTAATTTACTATTATTTTCAAATATTAATGAATATGTTTGCGTGTTCTTTATAGACATAAGAAAAAGTTATGTGCCAATATAAGGAAAAGAAAGCGGTCAAAGGGGGAGTTAATATTTAGCCCAAGGAGCCCGCCACAATCGGCGAAGGAAACACCATACCGTTACGTGAATTTATGAATGCAATTATACAATTTTTCGAGTGTTGCCAGAAAACGTAAAAAGGCACAGGCAGTTATGCAGGCAATAATATTCAATGTAATTGCCTGGTCTACCCACGTCCCATTATGCTATGAGAAAAATTCCTATCTCGCATATGCTCCGAAGAAAATCTCTTTATAAAATAGGGGGGGACAATCTTGGCCAAGATTTCCGGAATCACTGGTTTTTATAACCTAACGTGGTTTTATTTAGCCATCATAAGTTTTTTTCTGTTTTCGGGATAAAACATCGGAGGCATGCGGCAAAAACGGCTTCCAATTTTCGAGTAAGTTGTGATAATTTGAGTTGCTTTTCCAAGCACACCAATTTAGTTTTATCCTTGCATGCTCGCATTTCAATACATATGGATTCTTACTTTACTTACTAAAAAATATATTATTTTATATTTACACTTCTGAATATTGAGCGATACTGAATATTGAGACAAAATAATAATTTATGTAATAGAATATGACCAAAACCGTGTTCCTGGTTTTTTTGCTGTTTTCCTAATACAATAATACCTTCGATGGATTCGGTGGTAAGTTTGTGGAAGTTCATTTTAATATAATATTCAAAATAAATTACTAAAGCAAACTTTGGATATAGTAAGTCAGAAGATGCTTCTGAAAGAGTCGAAACACGTGTCACAATTAGTAACACGGGTTCTGACGATGGCGTAATCTGAAATAGCTATCAACAAATATATAAAATAATTTCTGTAGAATAGAATACATATTGTTTTTTTTTTTACCGTATTAATTAGGAACAGACTACGTGTAATAAAAAAAGTTTTTTAAATTTTAAATTACTATTATAACGGTTTTGAAAATGCAATTTTGTTGGCAATTGAAATGCTATTGCAATCATTATTAATTTACAATAAAAAAAAGTTCAGTCACGCGTTGGTCCATTCAAACATTGCACTTGTTTTTAAATATGCTATAACTGTTTACAATTTTAAATAGATAATGATTATTAATATAAACATTATCAAATGGCATATATATGTATTTTATATATTTGTATTATATATGACGCTCATTTTCATATTTAAATACGTCTCATATACACATTTTTTTAGTAGTTTAAAATACCGAATTGATGTATTTATACGAAATCGCAATCATTATTAAAAAATCAGAGTAAATTCAAAATAATGGTGAATAATTTTTTCCAAATTAAATTATTCAGTCTGGAATTTATTCAACACAGTAACAAACATCGGCATTCATTGACAATGTTGCCATTTAGCGCTTATCACAAAAACATTCGTTATTTGGAATTTATGCAAATAATTATGTTTACTGATGGTTTTGATTGCATAAATAAATCGCCATGTTTTGCTCATTTTTCAATCTATTTGTTTTTCCATTCAAATTAAATGTTGGAATTACATACATTATTTCACTTTCAAACATACAAGTGGGTTTTTTTTGTTTTCTTTGTGTGGAATGTTGATTGAATTATTTTTTTACTACCGAATCGGAGTATTCTATTTACAAAATATTACATTATAAATTTTTACTTGTGGTTAATCAATTTAAGTTTCTTAAATGATGTGTTTTTTTTCATTAATTACAATTTACTGACCAACTGCTAAATCTTGGTAGAAAGGCTTTATATTGGAAATAAAATAAAGCGCAAATCGCAAAGATCGAGACCGGTCATTATTTTTACAGATTATTTAGTTATTTCAATTGTGAGGTCTTTTTGAGTATAGAGCAATTTATAAAAGCCTAAATAAATATTTTTTATCTCTAAGCCAACCCATTGTTCATCCCGTTTCATTTATTCACCTCCAAGTCTTAAGCATATACAAGAGTGATGCACAACCTACGGCTATCAATGAACTTTCATGCGGCCCGCGATGACAAATATCAATCACTTTTTTTTCATAACTTTTTACGGATGATGGAAGGACAATATCAAAAAAAGAATTTTTGAATTTAATATTCACTAAAAATATCGATAATTTAATCAGTTTTACCCATGCGGTTCTCGAACTATCTGAGAATTTATTATCTGGCCCTTCTCCCAAAAGGTTGTGCATCACTGATATACGGTTTATCAACATTTAATATTAAAAGAAGAATAATTTGAACTAGTGCACTATCTGGACTGGTGAATTTATTTTGAAGAATTTGTTACCAATTGTATTGCCCCGCAACGATTGAATATAAAATTCAAATAGCTCTTTCCGTGGCTGAATGGTAAACGCTCTCGGACTTTCTGCGCTCAAGGACTTGAACCCCTATAGATTTTTTAATTTTTATTGTTCTGATTTGTAGTTGATTTTTAAATCAGTATTGATTATCGCGATGTCTTATCGCTCAGATAACACGGTGATTGTGGTGAATAGTTTATGGGCCAATTGGTTATCCTGCTTAACTCGTTCACTGCGGCGCACTTCTAAAATAGTCACAGCTTGATTATATTGCGCTCAGTGTGTTTACTCACATATTGCAAGTTCTGTTTCATATAATATAATAATAAAAAATACCATTTTAATCGGTTTATATGTGCATTTCGGAGCAACCTAAAATATTCCGCAGTGAACGTGTTAAGTAACTGATTCACAGCCAGCTAAAAAAATTCTGTTAATATGTTCCAATATAATCCACAATACGTAATTGTTTAATTTCACTATGTTCGCTTCTAATGTAAAATAATAGGATGACAGCTGGGGATTATCTTAACAAAAGCTTTTTAAAAGATTTGCTATATTTTATGTGCTATGCTTCTCTTAACCTCCCATTTTTCAAAGAAAAGAGTATGTTCAATTCATTTATACTACATTTAAAATTTAAATAAAACAAAATTCAATAGCTTAAATATACTGAAAGCAAATGTGCAGATCGAAACAGTTACATTATTTAAACATATTATATTTCTGTGTATAATTTATATTTATTTTAATTGAAGTCTTATACCGGAAAATACTGTTGATATATTTAAAATATACACTGCCATATATCTTCATTTTCAATTTGAATTGAATTGAACAAAGTAAAATTTATTAAGAGAGCAACGGAGCGTGGATTAACAAGTATCACGTAAAATGTCATAAAGCAAAGGTCACTTTACGTATTAAAGCTTTAAGCTCAACGACAGGTCGGTATCGTGGTGGGACATACTTATTACACACACAAGTATGAAGCTATTGATATATTTTAATGGAAAGTCTGCGAACCGTGATCGTATTACGACCGATGATCGCTGAGGACTTTTGGGACCTTTAATTATCTGCACTGAGGCATGGACTCAAAGGCTGTGGATAAATCAGGGCCCGTAATGTAGTGTGAGTTGACGCGCCTGTTTTTCAATACAGTTACTGAATAATGTAGGGTTGTCAATAAACATATCGCACGAATTACGCAATCACTTAAAATTTTGACTCAGCAACAATTTGAATTTCGTTTCATAAGTTTGACAACCCGGATGCTTGCGGCTTGAAATACAGAAAACATTTTATTACACAGTTCGAATACTCAAATATAAAAGTATTATAACGAAGATGACGCTCTCAGATATTGTTTTCTCTTTGTTTATGTATTCAGAACAACACATACTAATTAGGGCAGCAACAAAACATTGCTAAGTCAGTTAATTTCCTGAAGAAAGGAAGCCTAAATTGCTATAATCGTATAGCCAGTTTCATTTGAAATTCCGCTTCGTCATTTCTTTTCAATGAGATTTCTTGTTGTTTTGTTTAGTATGAGTTGTTCTTTGTTGTTATAACATTATATCCGATCTGTATAAAATATCGTTCATATTTTATGCCTACATGAAAAAACAGTTTTCTTGCATTCTCATGAATTGTTTGAGGAATAAATTTAGTAAGAATACACTAAGAACACCTTTTGTATAAGCAAGTTTTGGCACAAGTAATCCAAATGTGATGCCTAATGTAGTGTAAAACAAGCTTTTGGTTTATTTTAGTACGAATATTAAGTGTAGGTCAGAACAGAGTAATACTTGTTCAACGCATGCTCACTGATAGTGCTACTTTACAGCCGCGAATCATGCCACCTTACACAATCACATGGTTACCGTAAAATGTGAAATTTTGAAACATATGTATGTGTGTTCAACTTTATCACGCGCTTTAAAGTAAGCGAGCATCAAAACCAGCAAAAATAAAAAGACGACCTGGCTTGGACACATACTGCAAATTCCTCAGGAAAACCTGAATCCTGCTTGTACCCTCTACCAGCCAACTAGATTCTCTCACTCTGGAATTATTTATATCGAAGCTACATGGCGATGACAACCTATAATTAAGCTGCCGAGAGATAAAGAATTTTGAAGGAACTTTTTGACGGCCATATGCCTCGAATAAAGAAATGAAAATCAACCAAACAGCGCATTTTGTTCGACTTAAGTTTCTTGTGAAATAAACGTTTCAAAAATCGTTATTATATTAATTTTAAGCGCAGAAGTGTACAAAAGGGCGTAAAATACAACACAATCTTTTGAAAACAAGTCGTAAGATTAATGCATTTGCCCAAGAAGAGTTTCTTTCTGAATTGGTAATATACTTTATAAAACTAAATTACTTCGTAAAAACTTTCGATTCCTAAAAAATACAAGAACGCCTCATCACAATATTAGTGATACAGGAGACTGTGTGTCGTAATAACTTCGAATTAATATGACTTTAATATAATCGAAATTAAAAGCTCCAGATGTGTACTTTTTTTGAATTGGTTTGTTTTAACAATTATTCACGATATTTTTTATTATTTTTATTGAAAAGCAGGATACGACTACTCATTATAAATAATTACTAGAAATATTTTCTCATGAAATCTAAATACATAAAGATACATCTGACAGATCGACGAACGGTAGCACGTGTGGTTGCTTTGTATTACGTGATATACATATATGACTTGAGATACACACAAGTATAACATAAAATGCACGACACGCTTCTTGGCTTGTGACAATATCCACTTCGGCCACTTAAGCAAGGATATATCCTGAAGCTGCGCTGTGGCTTTGTTCATATTTGATCATGAAAATGCACGGGCGATTACGGTTGTGGAATTTTCCATATCTATAACTAGAATCAATATATTTTAACAGTGTATTTCTACATAATTGTATTATAAATTGATATTGCTGATGGATATTATAGATCAGATGCATTGAAGCGAAATCTATAAATGTTTTCAAAATTTGAAATATTGATTTTAGTTTATTACCATGTCCGCTCCCAATATGGACTCCCCACTGATTTTATCTCAACATGTTTTTTCTATGAGAACTGCTTGCTACTCAGATGATCAACTTCTCTTTTTCGGAGAGAGAAATAAAAGGATACGAGGACTATTACGAGGTTACGGGGAAGGGATTTTAATCAACACAAAAACCCATTGTCTTCATTGCCCACAGAATCGATTTATCGACTGAAATCGTACCAATGACTTAATTTTTCTTTTAAGCGATACCCGCTCTCAGTGTGGAGCACATAGAGTTTTCATTGAGTGTATTTCGACACACGTTTTCTATGAGAACTGCATGTAACTCAGTTTCTTAACCTCACTTTTTCAAAGAGAGAAGAAATAGAAAGTATAGAACGGTCAAAAAATAGCAATTTATGTTAGTTTTACAAATATACATTGATATTTTTTTACCGTGTCATTGTAGAATTCTATCAAGTAAATGCCTAGTCAATCAATCAAGAAAGTATAGCACTAGTGCTTACCTAATCGTTATCGTCACGTTACGATTCTATAGGTAAGGTAGGGAGCATTAGACAACACAGACATCCATTTCAGAAATAAATAATATAGCCGCCTGGACTAGAATTCGATCCCGTGAGCTCCGTAACCGAAGGCAACGACGTTGAAACTCGATCACCGACCCGACAGAATAGTATGTTTTATTCTTTTCGCCAAGCAAAATGGCTAAGTATTTTTTTCTGTCGTGTTTTGCGTGTGCTCTCTCAAAGTAAAAGAATAAAAAATAACTTACGCACTTAAAGATCGGTGACCTTTTATTGTGAATGTATTGATTTAATTATTTATTTATATAGAAGCGTTCCAGTTGGTTAAATTTTCCATTTTGACCTCTGAAATAAATTTAACATAATATGAGCCGTGATTGGTTCGAATGTTGGGGAGCTTCAAAGAGGACCGATAAATGAAGTTATTTTAAATACAACTTTTAAATCAAGTGCTCGAAATCTTATATATAAAACCGAAACGGGGGATGTATGCCTGTAATTCCCTTTTGCATTGTTGTTGCAAGTCCAAACAAACGAATTGATTTCGCTCGCGAAAGTTTCGACGGTAAATTTGTTTCGTTATCAATGTGTGTGTAGAGATTCCAATTACTCGAGTATCGAGTAGTACATATATAAAACCGAAACGGCGTATGTATGTCTGTGGGTCTGTAATTCCCTTTTGCATTGTTGGTCATTAAGTTGCCATAAAAACGAATATGAAAGAAAATATTTTAGAATTTTTATCGGCGAAGACATTTAGTCAAAATGTAATAAATTCTAACTGAACTTTTCCCGGTTTTTATTAATATAATAATGTTTATTATTTACGTGAAGGTATTATTTGACATTTCTTTGACAGCAAATTAGATTTTTTCCTTGAATTTGGAAATTTTAATGGGCGAGAATGGGGCTGTCATCAAATTAAATAAAGTTTGTGATTTTATTTTAACTCTATTTTGGATGTTTGATTTTGAGATATAATTATGGTCACATTTTCTGCAATGAAAAAAACTAGTTATTTTTACTCTCCATGCAAGGAAAAATAAAGCAGGTGTGAATATAAAGTTTTTTTTTAAATACACAATATTTTGTAGGTGGCTCAATTTTCAATGTTTTACGTGATAAATTTAGAATAGGTAAATTTAATGGACGGTATTAAAAAAAATAAGATACATTTTTCATAAATTATATTGCTTAAAAATAAATTAATAACTGGATTACTTAATTTAGTATTACTTATGATGAGGTATATCGAATTTTGGATTTTGACCGAAGGTGTTTACCTTCAGTGGGATTTCGATTCGAATAAATCCAATGTGGAATAAGTTCTAAAAATGTATTATTATTTTATTATTATGCCATTCCACCAAGTATTGACAGTGAACACCTTAATTTCTATGAATTCTGTCGCAAACCATCCGGGTTTCGCTTTTTGGTATCTTAATGCATTTTAAGTGCACAAATGAACTGACGACAATGTATTCGGTAAAAGTAATTATCATACAAATTGTAAATAAATAATACATACAAAATATTACATAAATACTCCTGTTTCAATGAATATATGAACAGTTAAAAAAAATTACGGTGACAGAAACCGGTCTTGATATTTTATTATATTATATGTTGAAGAAGTACAAAAGAATGTGTTTCAGTTTTTTAAATAGTTCTCTTTGATTTCAAAGACTACGTTTCTGTTCTTCAGTTTGTATTAATATAATTTTCAAATGCACGATTATTTATGATTTTAAGTAGTCAATGTGAAAACCTTGTACTGGCTTAATAATCAAAATCCGTTTGTATGTACGAATCCCGTAAATATCTCGGTTATAAGACAATGCCACCCCTACAAAAGGCATACACTATCCAAAGAAACAAATGAAT
The DNA here is from genome assembly GCA_028554975.1 of Himalopsyche kuldschensis. Taxonomy (NCBI): domain Eukaryota; kingdom Metazoa; phylum Arthropoda; class Insecta; order Trichoptera; family Rhyacophilidae; genus Himalopsyche; species Himalopsyche kuldschensis. Next base: position 6,748,732 of record JAHFWI010000019.1, on the reverse strand, counting down.
GAGCACGATAATAGCATTGGAAACGTCGGGATTAGGAGACTAATATGGAAGACAATGGGATAAAGATACAGCGGTTGTGTTGATAACCCGATACCGCACAATACAACCGATCCAAAGAGATTCGTTTACTAATCCTATATGCTTGCTCTGTTTATTTTCTTGTTTACCAACGAGCATCTTACGTATTCATGTAGGTACTTGCTACGATTTAATTGCACTTATTTTTGGATTGAACATTATTTTTAATATTTACTCAAAACGAAAAGTCTAATCCAGCTTCTTTGAGAAATTAATTCTTTGGTATAAAATATATATATTTATTTTTTTACCATGTCCGCTCCCAACTTGGAGCATATGGACTCCTCACAAAGTTTATCTCAACATATGTTTTCTACGAGAACTGCTTGTTACTCAGTTGCTCAACCTCTCTTTTTGTCGAAGAGAGTAGGGATGGAAAGGATAAGAGGACTAGGACAGAACTAGTGATTAGCTAATCGCTGTGACTATGCGTCGCTCTTTCTTTGGGATCGGAAAGGTGGGAAGGGATTTTCAACAACACAAACACCCATGCCTTTGAACAGATTTATCGACTGAAAAAATCCGCTCGTACCGGGAATCGAACCCGGGCGGTCCGGTACGCAAGTCAAAGCCGTTGCCACTGCGCCACGGACCGGACAATTTTTTTTAACAACTTATTTTACATGATGTTAATAATTAATTTAAATTTTCTTAGCTATAACTAGCAGTAAAAAATAATAACACATTTTATTTAGTTCACTAATTTCAACGGTAGGTTTATTAAGATCAAGACCGGATTCTCTCATCGCGAGCATTATCAATCGAGAAATACAAAAATACAGCGTTATTTATACAAAATCTAAGTAAGACTCATAAAGGCTTGACAAACAATTGGTAATACAAATTTGTAAATATTCAAATGAAAAATAAAACAATATAAGTATAATTGATATCAAATAGAGTAAAAAGGTTATAGTTAATATGTTAAAGACCTCCTATCAAAAGAAGCCACTATAGTCTAATCTAAAAATGAATTCACGGCTTAAAATTGAGAGAATAATAGAAGAATAATTAAAGTTAATAAAAAAAATGTTTTATTCTTTGATATATGTAAATATTATATAAAGGTGAATTGAACCTTTTTACGATCGTACCATTAATTAAAACGGTATATTTATGGTCAATTTTTACTTTTCAACATGATTTAGTTTAATACTTGAGGATTTTGTTGACTTAAATGAAAGACCCTTGACCTTTGCGATGAATAACTTTTTCTGGATTTTTCCTGCCATTAAGAAATATCATATCTTGACCAGTGGTCGAAAAACTACGGCTCGATACCCATTTTCCATCCAGCCAAAATCTATCGTCATTTGGGTCACACTCAATAACTTGGATGGCAAAAATCAAAAAAAAAACCTGATCGTTAAAATATTATTTTCATTGAGAAAGCAAATTAATTTTAACATTTACCATAACATTATGTTGTACAATAATACGAATATCTTCTTGAATCGCCGAGCCTATTTTTGTAACAATCTGTATGAAAAAAGTTTTCCTATCCTTAGACTCCCTAGAGTTCACTTTAAAAAAGTCAAAATTATCCATATGTACAAATGTGTATTATAATATATAAGTAAATAAACATGTTTTCAATTACAATACTTCCCTAAAGCGATAAGCAATATATAAATGCACTTATATCTGTGATTCTTTACTGCACTATTGCAATATCTTTTCAATAAGTAGCGTTATTTCAAAATAAATTTGTTTAGTCTTATATAAATTAATTTGATAATTTATCATATATATGAGTGAAACTGGTCTTGCTTTTAAACAAATAGCATGAAGTATTTACCAAACATAGTTTTTAATTATTTCTACGCTCATTGTTTGGAAATGGAAAAACCAATTTTACTGTTAAATTAATCATAAATGCTAGGAAATAGTAAAGAAAACTTTTGCTTCAATGTTGGCCGTAATTGGAAGCTTAATTTTCTACTCAGCATATTTCCGCCATGCACTGAAACTTCATTAAAGAGAATATGTCTCTATTTTCAATTTGTGTGTATATTATTCAAGGCACGGAACATGAGGCAAAATACTCCGTAGCATTTTGAATATTTGCATTTAATCATTGAATTATAATAGAGTGACATAACAATATCTTTTGCTAACAATTTTTTAACCGAAAGCTTTTTTTTCAAAATGGGTAATTTAATATTTTTTTTTAAATGTCGTCTTATTTTGTTAAAGATAGTCACAGATGCTGTTGAAATTCGAGCACACGGGGTAAAAATGTGTGCAACCAAGTGGGTAACACTCTTGAACGTTCGTCTCACCCGTTTGCTCTATGTGTCAGCTTGAATTCTTGTTGAAACAATTTTATTTATTGATTTATAGACTTGCATGCTAGGGTATAGACATTTTTGATATTCATATTACCTTCTATTTTCTGTACGCTCATTTTTAAGTCCCAACATAATGTTTATTATAGTGGTTCTCATGTGCATGCATGCGGCCACTAGAGGATTTTGCTGTGGCCAACAACAGCTTAATAGTGAATATTGATATCTAAAAAAAAGTTAATTTGTCAACATAGACTCTGAAAATGAAATATTTCGTATGCCTAGTACTGTGCATCAATTTCAGTTACCGAAACTGTTATGAAATGCATAGAAGATATGCAATTAACAGTGAGAAAAGTATTAAATGCAATTAATACGAGTAGAAAATTTTCTAACATTTTTAGAACATTAACATTAAACACAACAGACTTAAAATAAAATTTGTTGCGGCCATCAGACATTGCTGTTACATTTTAGTCTTTTCTTCATTCAAATAACAGCGTTATAGGTTTTCTTCTCCCACTGTTTTCTAGAAAATAATTCTTAGTAATCAGTATGTATTGGCTTGTTCATCTGATTCATATTTTTCGTTTTACAATCATTGTTTTTTAGTAAGCGGGCTTTGGTGAAAAATCTTCATGTTTTAATTCAATGACCGTTGCAGTAACCTCTAAATAAGAACATAAACATTGTCAGACATAATTATTTATTCTATACTCAATTTTCTACATGTTATTTCAGATACTTAGCACTATGGATCAATACCTATTGCATTAGTGTCACGATTAAGGTAAATTAATGAGGGCGCGTTACCGTTCTAATATTAATGTTGTGATTGCAGTATAGAATCAGATATCAACTCACTTGAATTGACGTATATCGCAAGCGTGAACTGCATAGCAATTAAACTGTATTCATATGATAATAAAATAACATCATAATTTGTTTCTAATGTATCAAATTTGTTTAATGCGCTTTACGCAGTAACGGAATAATGTATAACAAAATATTCAGTACTTTTAAGTTATTTTAACTAATGTAAAAGCCTTAATCATGTGGGATTTTGTATTTGCAATCAGTAACAAAGAAATTATTTTCATTGAAAAATAATACTACACTTTTTGTACTTATGGTTTGGCTCATCAGGTTAATGAGGACTGTTGACTGCAAGAGGTTAAATAGGATCGGATCTAAATAAATTTAATGTGGAATAAGTACGAAAAATGTGTTATTATTTTATAATATAATGCCATTTCACCAAGTATTGACAGTAAACACTTTAAAAGGGAGAATAATTTTCGTTGAAGCTGTATTTCTATTTTAATGAGTTTACTATCAAATAATTCTTAGTAGGGAAGCATTTTCTGAAATTTAATAATAAACTAAATAATTCAACATTTTTGAAAAAGGACCGGTTTATTTTATTCTCAAATCGCTATAAAAAATTACAAAAAATCACTGAAATATAAAACGTTAAAAGTTAAACTCATTTTGAATGAAGTTGGAAGAAATATTTTAAAAAAATCAATAAAAGGGACATATTGTGTTAACGAAAATTGCAGACGACGTTAAGAAGATTTATGGAACGGTGGCTTTTGCCTTTTGCTATATTGGTTTGACGCGATTCGAAGATAGTAGACCGATTTTCTCGGAAAAAATGGTAGAAAAACTCGTGAAAATACTGCCTCAAGAGAAAGTATATTTTGTTATGAAGTGATACAACGACGAAATATTGTGCCATACATAATATTAAGCAATTATTATTAGGTCCGAAAAAACTTTAATTAGTATTATATTTATAATTTACATAAAATATCAATATAAAATTTATAATAATTTTATAATTATTCCACGTATTGTGCTTCTAACTGTGACACGTGTTTCGTCTCTTTCAGATGCATCTTCGGACTTACTATTGCAAAGTTTGCTTAAGTAATAGAGCAAGATTGATTCTAATATTTTAAAATGATACAATTACAAAATGGGATTTTTCTTTTTTATGGGAAGCAAGGAGGGGCTATAGAATCAAAACAAAGCAAACAAATAATTATACTTACATAAAACCTATCTGATTGATTGCAATCTCATTAGTTAATATTTTGTAATGCTAACATCATAAGTATCATCAAATAGAAGTTTATTTGATAGCTTTCTTAATAGTATTTTTTTTTAACTTTTCATCAACCATTTATGAAAAATCAATTCCTTTTACTGTGTTAACCGTCAATTCTTGATGGAAGAGCACTATATTTAAATATATAAATCAATTTTTTTTTGTGTATTTTTTAAGATTTGGACTGGTTTCACTCGTCGCAATTTATTTCCAGCTGACGACATATTCTTGTTTGGATAAATCAATACTATGCTGTTTAAATATCCGAAACATTTCATCTTTTAGCAAAAACTCAAATTTTTTAATCAGCCATAATATTTCATCTCAAGATTCGTTGCAATACTTTCGTATCATAAAAAATATGACTTTGACATGGGAGAAAATATTTTGCTGAGTTTTTTTCACAGTCAGGCGAAGGGAGATTATGACAGGGGAGGCAGTTTTCGTTTGTCTATGACTCAAAAAGATATTGCTTTCGGATAAGATGCAAATCAACCGAGTGAGAATTTGTGTGTCTTTTACCACTGTGCTACGGAGCGACTTTTATGAAATTATATCATTCGATAGCTCATCGGGTCTAGACGCAAAGATTCGATTCTGGGAATTGTGTATTACAAATAAACTATTGATGTTACAACGGGTGTTAACAGTTAACATAGATAATTAGGATCTTAATCAGATGTATGTATCTGCTTTTTGTATTTAATATTAATGAATTAGTGAAAGCTCTGTCAAAAAATCATCAATGTATTTACAGTCTTAAATGAGATAGGTATCATTTTTCTTTAACATAAGAATTGATTATTTCTGGAGTATATAATTTTTATCGTTGTGATTTACAAAAAACTAAATCATTTTGTGATTTTAACGTTTCAAAATTGCTTTAATCGATCATAGTAAAGTTTTTCCAACCTTTAACAGAGGTCAACCTTTAAGCATGTCCCCCTATAACACTGTTACCGTTAACCCAACCACAAGAGCAGCCTATGTCTTGTTATGAATACTTATACAACATGAATAATTGTTAAGGATTTCGTCTGAGGGTGCTTGATGGAATTTTAATTTCAAATTTGAATTGTTTGAATTTTTACTTTTCCATGAGTGTTGTCGCTAATGACCCGGGTTCACCTTTCGGCAATTTCATGCATTTCAAGTGCACGGATGTACTTAAACTGACAAGTCAACTGAACTGACTGCTCAGTTCAAGGTGCCGAAAGGTGAAACCCGGTTCATTAGCGACAAAACTCATGGAAAAGTATTCAATTCAAATATGAATATATGTATTGAATAGATATGTATCGATTCCTTTCATTGCAATCACAGAATATTCAAATTTCAAAAATAAAATCACTTGTTCATTTTTTCTAATTGTACTGAACAAAAGTTTCTATCTTATACTGTCCCAATAAAGCGTTTTAGGTAAAGTCTTTTTATACATGCCCTTTTGAACATTATTAATTTATAAACAATGCCAAGTGAATACAAATATTAATCTTTGCAGTAAATCTTCAATTTTCATTCAAATGATAGCATTAACTTAGTTTCGAAACTCAGAATGTTTTTGAAGATTTTTTTCTTCTTTTTAAACCAAATGTGTTTTAAGTATTTGTACCGTTAATTCACCTTAAGGGGGGCCCCCCAAGTGACGGCCGGTTTTTTTTTACGACGAACCTTATCAACGTAGAAATTTGAAAATTTTACCATATGTTTATTGACATTCTAACAGTAAGTCAAAATATTTTCAGACTGAAATCTTCATCACAATGTGTGGTGCACCACTCCAAACGCACCATGTCGAAAAAACGGCCTCCATCCGACCGGCTGATTGGCTTATCGGAAATGAAAAAATCTAATGGCGTTTTAATCTATAAAACTTTAAAAATCGTTTGATCTAGGACCTTTTCAAAATGTGGAAAATTGAACAATTTTTTGAAAAAAAAAGTTCAAATTTCATGATTTTTTTCGACTATTTGGTTACGTAAAAACAAAACGGCTGAGAATTTTTTCACTATCCTAAGTCAAACGATGACAAAACATGTTTTTAGTCTACCATTAAAATTTCAAAGCAATCAGTTAACCCGTTCTTGAGGCCATATCGTGGAGGCCAGTTAGGAAAACACAGTTTTGAGAAAAACGACTTTCTTCTTCCTGTTTTAAGACTTTTGAAGCTGCTTGCTTTGCTCTTGCTTAAATTTTGGTTTGTTTCATGAATTGAAACTACATCTGTATTGAAATTTCTCATGTAACAAGCCGAAGCATCAAAATGTGACCGATTTCCCGCCTCGAAACAAGTGTAGTCTAACTGCAATAACTTTCCATCGACTTTAAATATTGTAAAATCACTTTACCAGCATATTCTACACGTGTTTAAAAATCATTCTAAGCAACAAAAAAAAAAAAGATTGTTTCAAAATATCACTTGGGGGAACCCCCTTAAGTAATGATGCACGTATATGTGATAGTGCGACGGTTTACTGTTGATAAATGTTTACGTACAAAAAAAAAGTGATCCACGTTTAAAGAGAATATTTATCATTATTTATGCATAGTTTCTACCACTTCAAAATATTAGCACTATTCTGACAACATTATCGCATGTTATGCTGTTATATTATTTGAATTTAAAATCTGCTCGGCGAATAAATCTCGGTTGTACACAACGCCTATACTGCGGAATAAGTAATAGCAAGTCGTCGAATTTAAGCACACATGTCTCTTGATTCAGTTCACATAAATTACTCACTCTATCCTCTAGCTCGAGCTTCAGATATAAGCCTTAATGTTTCATTCATAAGCAATCCTAAGCTTACGATAGTGCGACTGCTGTCTTGTCTAACACACATTCTTTGCAAGGAAACTGATATTATAGTAATCTGTAATAACATGAGATATTTTGCTCTTGAAATTTTGATAAAATCATCGCTTTGAATGATCAATTACAGAGTCTAGCTATTGCATTATCATATTGCAATATACGTCTCATTGACATTAAATACATATTGGTTTTACGGTAGAATGTTTATTTAATCTATGTATGTATATTAATTACATTATAAAAATCACAAAATAAAATTGGAAATTGGCAAAGAAGTCAAACGGGTGAGTTCCAACAAAATCAACTATAAATACACAAAACAAATACTCGTCTGAATTCACTTATGACAATTTGAAATATGTCGACATCCGAATCAATACTGATTGAAATCTTTAAATCTCTTCCTAATGTTATTTGGTTAACACTATTGGACTATGATATTCAGATGTGGCATCCGCAGTTTCGATGCCCATACGGAAAATTTCACCGAATGATTTTGAACCAATCTATGTATTTAAGTTCAAAGGCATATTATTTCTTAAGTTTAAACTCTTTTCCTACCCATTATTTATCTAAAGATTCAGGCAAATCAGATACTATAAAATTAAATTTGGTATCATTGTTATTCTACAATTCGTGTATCAATAAGCGACACGTGTTTTGTATATCTGAGAATCATCTTCATAGTTACTGCCGTAATTTTTATTTATCAAAAATTAATATTGGGTATACAAATTGGTTTTTCCACCACCACCCGCTGTATTTATACAGTCGTTGTTTTACGGCCAACTTTCATAACGCCATGTCATAAATAAAATGAACTTTTTTACTTCTCATTTATTTAGCCTGATGGAAGGCTGCATATAACTGATCTTTAAACCATGCACTGTACCGCTCAAAGAAAAGAAGAACAAAGAGTAAGTATTATACATACATGTACATATGATCAGGTAGTAAAAAAAGTTTTCTATAGTTTATCTCACTTTGCTTCGATATTTTTGTATTAGCAAGTACAGGTTAAGTATCTGTTTGTAAATATACCAGGGCTGCGGAGTCGGAGTCGTGGAGTTGGAGCTTTTTGGCCAGAGCTTTTTGGACGGAGTCGGAGTCAGGAGTTGGCGCGGCGTTGTGCCCGGAGTCGTACTCGGGAGTCGGAAATTTTGAAAAGTTTGAACTTTTTATTTTTGCATTTAATATGTCAAATTTGGCTTTTGGCCGCATTGATAGGGTTGATATTTAATTTGAATACACATAAATAGAAAAATTACGGAAAAAAGTGACAATATTAACCTTTTTTTAGTCAGAGTCGGAGTCGTGGTTTTGGTATATGCTGAAGTCGGAGTCGGAGTCGGACTTTTTTTTACCGACTCCACAGCCCTGAAATATACATATAATTCTGCCTTAGCACCTCACGGAATCTCGAAACAATTAAATGATGGATGACTAAATATTGTACATATTTTCCTTAATTAACATTTAGAAGTATAAAAGTTTGAAATATAATAATTAATTTTCCAGTTTCTTTGATAATTAATTATATCAAAGTGACAACCTAAACAATAAACCTTTTACCATTATTTCGTTGGGCACTCGGGAACTTGTTTGAGTTTCATAATAAATGGTACGCTTATTAAAATAATAACAGCTTCGATGACAATTTATTTTTTTCAACAACATAACTGTCCACGCGTAAATCGCACTTTTTTAATTTGTATCAGACAAGATTTTTCTATTTTTAATTGACCTTGTGTAAATAATTTCACATCTACAATATCACTTATTATTTGTTGAGGAATCTGAGCATATTATTAACGAACCCTACCTGGATCACAATTCAGATCGATTGTTCCAGTTGAATACACAGTATGAATTTTTAGTAAAATTATTACGCTAAAACTCCAAATTATTATGCTAATACAATGAATTTCTATCACATCCAATAGAACTAACTAAATTTTAATAAATGCACTTACTTTTATTAATACACCATGTATGTGTGGGTATGTATTATTATTTTAATATTCCATAATTATACAGTATTTATGAATGTGCAAAAAAAATCTCATAAGTTTTTGATTAATATGATATTCCTCGTGATCGTTGGACTGATGAGTATATTTTCCCCACTTTGCGCCATCATTAAGAATAAAATTTCCCATGTATTAAATGCACTTACTTGTTGGTTTTTACATTGCAAATGATCATTTTTAACTTAATTGGTTTTTGATGTTGTAGCTTGTATTGCCAAGCGGTCTTCAAAATTTTAACTATAGTCTATTTTTTTTTATTTCCTTCGTTGTAATACCAATTTTTTGCCATCCCTTGTTATTCTTTCATAACCTTTGTAAAAATATCGCTGTGGCTATGTATTTCTTGATGAGAAATGCTAGCGATGAGCGAAACCGATCCTGATCTAAATAAATTGAATGTGGAAAAAGTTTCTCTATTTCTTAGAGCTGATTTCGGATTACTCAATTTATCTTTATTTTTATACTATTATTTAATGACCGAGTGTTCTTTATCTTTATTCAATAAAGATACAATAAATTTTCTTTTATATCTCTGACTCCATTGTTTTTTAAGCATTGTTGTCAGAAATTTATATTTTATAGACAATTAAACGTCTCTCACGCAAAAATTTCTTATGTACATTTGTAATTTGTATTATAAAACGAAAAAATGTCTTTCTCAGCTTGATTCTTTGTCCGGGTTACTTAATTATTTGTTAACGCTAAAATGTAAATCCCTTTATCAAATTAGCTTATCTTGTATTCAAGAAGTATTGTTTGTTGATCGCATACTCTGCGTACATTTCGCTAGCCACAATGCCCGCGAGAGCAATCCTTTAATACTGAATATAATCTTTAAGTCGACTTGTCTGTTTTCATAATTGGCTTAGGCAAACTCTGTTCTTTTGGTGTGTAGGCTTAATGTTTACAAGCAAGAACAATTTTAATTACGTTTTTACCTCGTTTTGGTTTTCTGATTGGTTACCATGGTAATTATTTTCGTTTAATTATTTCAAACGGATGACTGTGAGCCCGGTTGTTCTTTTGTAGAAAATCTTTCATGATTTTTATTTCTTCTAACAGACATCGATGCACTTAAAATTAAATATTTAAATTTGGAACATTGTAGTTCCTCGTGGAGGGTAATAGTTTGGTCGGTACCCTACTATAATACTTACTCATTATACTTTAGTTTACTAAATTATTGTTTGAACCTTGTCTTGCCTTTTTGTTCTGTAGAATGAAAAAAAAATCTAGCCTCCATTTTGTGATTCATAATAAAAGAATAAGAATCAAGCACTTTCAGTACAAATTATAAATTATAACAATTGTATATGCTTTGTTTTACTTTTAAAATGTGTTCAACACTGTTTAAAATCAAAGAACTCTGTACCTGATGTATATTATGTACATAATAAATAAAAAAATGTTTCAGCCGATTTCCATGAAAACTAGAACTCGCTTCCTAAAAATGTACGTTTTATTTTTTCATTTTCAGATTTGTTCGTCAAACACTTAAAATCTCAGTTTTATGAAAGAAGTTTTGACGTTTGTTCCAAGGAAATGATTAATTTCGTCAAAACGCTTATTCGTAAAACCATTCCTTACGCGAGTATTTGGCAACAGCACTAAAAACGTAATCGCGAAAAGAGACTCATTTTGAGTGACGCAATTTAAAATTGAGTCAATAATTTGACCAGAGTAATTGTTAAGCCGGAGTGCTTAAATTATAAAGGTCGATAACAACTCAATAATAAGGCGGCTCTTATAGGTGTACGTCTACATGAATATATGCTTGACATATTCTAAAACAAATCATATAAATTTCAATTGTGCCCAGAGGCTTGCTAAATTTGGACTGAATATTACACGGGTCGTTCATTATAATCGACGCCATATACGTTTTGGAATATGTTGATTCCCCTCCCCACATTGACTCAATAGATTAACAAAATAATGATTTATTCAAAATCAATTGACAAGAGTTTTTAAAACTTTCTTTGTGGACATTATGAATAAAATTTATACTAGAATAAATAAATATTAACACTGATGACTTAATTACAATGGCATCCTTCTATCTCGTCGTCAAAAATCATCTCATTATGAAGTCGTTTTACATGAACGTCACGATACTTCCGCCAAGATTATAAATTTCCAATCATTCTCCCATCGCGTCGTATTCATTCATGTTTTCAAACACAATTCAATTGCCATTGAAAGATAATAGTTCTCTCACTGAGACTCGAACCTGTTGACACTGTAAACGTATAAGACAACGCTGACCAGTCTACAAGCTTCATTGATATACATAAAGAATATATTTTATACGATAAAAGTCAAGGTATAAGTGTTCATCTTTCAGCAGTTTATGAATTTTACATGTGTCAGTTCGACTTAGAATATGATTGCCACATTATACCGAGAAACTTTAAAACAGCAAATAGTAAATAGGCGACGAAATTCGCAGAAAAACACAATTATACTTGCTATCTAACATTTTGAGCCACAGGACTCTTTTTTAAGCGGTGGTTTTACCTCTTACTTATCGGGGTCGAAATGATAAACTGTTATTTATGGAAACTTGAGAATTCACGAAAGGTATATTTAATTATAAGTGGCAATATTATTCATTTAAAACTCGAGGCAACCCAGTTAAAAATTAGCATTTTTGCAAACAAAACTGGCTAGACTCGCTCTCTATTTATAGAAGAAAATTAAGTTACCTTATCTTATCTTTTCATTTAAAGGCATTTACGTAACAATTTTCTTCGTTGAAGAAGAGTTATGTTTATTCTCGACATTATTTTTATTTGAAATTATTTCTTTTGATATATTCTTCTTTCTCTTTGACCATATTCACTCCGTATTAGAGACTCCAATTCGAGTATCGAGTACTCGATACTCGAGTATACTCGTCCATTTTTCAAGTGCTCGATACTCGAGTATTTTGAAAAATACTCGAGTAATACTCGTTCGTCGCTTAAGAACATCTCTTTCCAAATTTTATTTACTTATTTAAAAAAATATATACAATATTTACCATTGCATTGCCGAACACGTGGATCAGGTAATATTTTTTAAACGGTTCTCCGTTTTGTTGCAGTTGTAGATGTGACAAAATAAATTCGGAGAATTTTGCATGCAATCACTGGTAATCAGTGACTTACTCGCTGTAAAAAGGTAACCATCCCTGTTACAGTTTTAGTTGCCCCTTTCATAAATTTTACTATTCCGTCAGGAGAAATTAAGATCGAACAGATGGCGAGGTCTATGATGACAAAAACAACATGAAATATTAAAAAAAATCTTTTGACGGCAGAGATTCAGCTGACATAATAAATTCAAAATGTTTAAATGCCTATACTCGTTATTTCATATTTCTTAGAAATTTATAACAGCCACGTATCAGGGATGAATTGAAGGTTAATTTTTAATTAATATATTAGTCGTGTTAAATTATTTGTTTATTCCGATAAATGTAAAAATAATATTATTTTCGTCAAAAAAAAAACATATTTTTTCTGTTATCCGTAAATCTGAGAAGAATTTTTTTAATTATTTGAGATATTGATATTTATTTTGGAATTTTAAAACGCAAATTTAAAATTTTAATTATAATAATTTGTTATAACTTTCAAATAATTATCGAGAAGCTTTTACTTCCAATTCGGGGTATGGATCTTTATTGCATTCATCTGTGGAATGTTGTTTCACCCTATTGACGTTGTTTCCAGTGAGCGTATCGAACCGAAACTTTTTTAATGCACAATAATATATGGCCACAGATTTTTTCCCAAATATTAATCTTTTTTTTAAATTCGTTTCATTATGTGAAACATAATTATAATAAAAATAATTTGACAACCCAATTAGTGAAAGTTTCTGTGTTTTATGATTCCCTGGATTTTTATAATCAATATAAGGTAAGCTAATTGAAAACTAATTGATAAAAAAGTAATAACTATTGTACTACGTATATTTTATACAGTAAATATAAATTAGATAAATAATTAAATTCATTGCTAACGATAAAACCAACGTCCTCTGCTACCGAGAGAGTTTTTTCAACTGCAGGAATAATTATAACTAAAATTCGAACAAATCTTAAATTTGAAACATTTAACCCTCTGATATTTTTAAAATATGTGTTACGTTAAGTGTTAAGTGCATTAAAATGAATTAAATTTATCAATGAAATTAAATAAGCTTATTTATTTATTTATCACCTATTTATTTTAAAAAAATGTGAATTAATAGTATATATTTTGGTACATCTGAAACTACTCGAGTATACTCGAGTACTCGAGTATTTTTACATTTTAATACTCGATACTCGAGTAGTTGAGATGACGAGTAATTGGAGTCCCTACTCCGTATACAATGCGGCGTCTGATGATTCCCTATCAGAAACCAGCTGCTTTTCTTCTTCCCATTGCATGCACAGTACCCTTCAGCTGTGTCGAGTACTCGTTATGGACAGTACCCAATGGTCACCAGGACGCTGGAATTCCACTGAATGAAAAAATAAGCTGGCTGATTGACGCTGTCCCATCAAAGCCCACTTGATAGCCAAAATCACCAAAGGAAAATGGATAAGCCAAAAACAATAAGGGAGGCAGATGCAGGAATCCATATAATATATTTTCCACATTGACGTTGTATAAATAATAAAAGAAAATATTTCCAATCAAAAAAGCCTGAGTCATTTTGATTGTCATCATTACGTTGTTTGTAAGTAATAAGTACTCTATTACTGTCACGAAATATGTATTCATAATACCTAGTTCATTAAATAGTAACCATAGTAAGAACATTCTCTTAAGATAAAAAAAACATCTTGAACGAAAATATAGACTTGGATTGTGCTTTTATTTCGAGCTTTTTCCAGAAAAGCATACCAAGTATTATATTATAGTATATTTTTTTGGGCAGTGCTACTCAAATGGTGGTTTGTAGATTGAAAATTACATGATCGCTACCGCAAAAAAAGTGTTGACATAAAAATAAAGATTCTTTTTAGATTGTCGATTTTACATGAACGGTCAACATTTTGCGTCTGATTCGGAGAAAATAGAGACAATTATCCGCTTTGTTATCTTTATAATTCTTAACTAGATTTTATGAGAATATCAGAGCGCATATATATTTATATGTTACAGTGAAACTGTATTCTCAGTGAAAATATTTTCTTCTCCAAACTGTCATTGAAACTAAATTTGACTGCCCTATCTTCAGCCCAATGTTTGTCTGTGTTTTTCTTTGGTTATCTTTTTATGAAAGGGACTACTTTCTGATTTTGTTTCATTGGAGCAAACCAAAATTTTAGGCCGGCAAATCATCGACTTGGGCCAATAATTTCAATGATCGTGACCAGTGAAATCATGTTGTCATACAAATCTATTACATGTTACATACATTTTCACTGAGAATACAGTTTCACTGTAACATATGTACATATATATAAAATCATGACAATTATTTCAACATAAACAAAGTCAAAATGACAGTTTTATTATTTTTGAATACTTTTGAAACCATATCTTCTCAAAATTGAGCATTTTTTTGACAAATTACTTTTTTTTCGGATAATATTTTTATCATCTTTCAACAACTTATCAACAAGTCCGGTTTATGGTGCAGTAGTCAACATCTTTGGCTTCTGTGGTGCACCGCCCGGGTTGCAATCCCTGTACGAGCATATTTTTATGTCGATATATCGATTCTGTTCGAATGCAATGGGGGATTGTGTTGTTAAAAATCTTTTCCCACCGTTCCGATCCCAAAAAGCTGCGAGTAGTGAAAGCTATCAGCTAATAACCACTAATCCTCGTATCCTTTCAATCCCTATTCTCTTCGAAAAGGGTTGAAAAATAAATAGAGTTAACAGTGTTACGGACAAGAATTTTTATTCAAATAGGTGTGCATTATTTCGTCTGTTAACCAACAAGAGTGTATTTAGCACTTTTCAGGTGTTCACTGTCAATACTTGGTGGAATGGCATTTTAATAAAAATAATAACACATTTTTAGTACTTTATCCACATAAAACTTATTGGATCAGGACCGTTTTGGCTCATGGCGAGCATTATCAACTGAAAATAAATACAACGAAACAGTGATATTTGTATAAAATGTAATATTCGCCATGAGCGAAACCGGTCCTGATCCAATAAATTTTATGTGGAATAAGGACTAAAAATTTGTTTTTATTTTTAGTGTATTTAGCATAAACACTAATCGAAATCATGGATTTGCAATATTCGTAGATTAGCTCAGTAGAGAAGAGGTTAATTGAACGACATATGGAGTGGCTATCAAAAATCATCGGTTCGCCACACAAAACGTTTAAATGCCACTGGAAAAGAGGACCCTTAGAATACAGTGTTATGCTTGTACATATAGCGCGAGCAATAAATCAGCAGGATTCTGGAAATTTATGGTGATATTATACGAGTTGTGTATTTATTCAAAGATTTAGGAAGTATGTATGTGAACATTGCCCTTAAAATGTCTCGAGACATAATGAATACAATGAAAATTAATGTGTTTATTTTTTTTTCGCAAAACCATATGACACTTAGTAACACGAAAGAGCAGCGAATTGTCGGATTGAAGGTTGAGCGTTTTTCACAAAAATCATTTCACTTTTTTACATGCTTCTCATTTTCAATTCGTAAGTGAAAATTGCAATACATTGCAATGTTGTTTTTATGTATATTTAATGGAGCTTCAAGTTTTAATTCACGTTAAGGTAAAAGTTTTTTCCGTCTTCTTGATCTCTAAGATTAGTCTTTATATCCAAGTGTCATCTCATTCCCTCGCTGCTGACGGAAAGGCGCGGTCGCTGTAGTGATGATCAGTCCATAGTGAAGCCAGTTCAAGAGGTCAGCTCACTTTATCTTTTTAGTTATGGAGGTAATCGAGAAGAATGGTTCTCTCTCTTTAACGATTTTTAGATGATTTCTCGTAATAACTCTGCAGGTAATAACTAACACTGATGGCCCACTGCCTTGTGAATCTTTTTTATTTTCTTATTCCATGTAACAAATAATCGGCATAACAGGCAATATAAATAATGCACCACACTTTAATTTGATAAACTCAATGGATATGTTAACGGTCACTGATGATCCACTCGACTTGAAAATACATGATAAACATAATCAATTGAAAATATCTTAATTTTATATTGCCCCTGTCGTTACTTGACCCCAGCCACCTTTTTTTTCGCGCATGTTAAGCTCTCACCATGGAACCACAGTTTGTTTCTAATCATTTGAGATTAACTCGAGAAAGATAACTAACATTAAATATTTACTTATGCCATGGTTATGAAAAATAATCTATCTAAAGTTATATTAAAGTTATAACTTCTTAAATACTTTTCTATTTTAATAAATAAATTAAAAACAATCATTTTAAAACTTTAACAAAGACATGAATAAACATAATAAAAATACAACGGCTTGAAAATTACACCGAATAAACATTAGAAGAATTTTAAAACAAAATCTTAAAATAATTAAATAAAAAATAATACACACAAATATTCATAGTATAAAATACATATTTTAAGGCAAATTATATTTCAATATTATTATAGATCCTTTTTAAGAATTTAAATTTAATAATATTAAGCGGATAAACATTGATATGTAATATGTAATTCCACTAAAATTTCACATTGCGGAATGTCCTTATTTTTTTCCAATCTATAAAATTTTCTATAGCTTTGTAAGAGTATCAATAAATTTTAAATATAATGTATTATTAGTAGAAAAGTTATCTTAGGTCAGAAAATCTCTTTAAATAAGCAGTCAACAATACAAAATAAACTTATATTGCGCGCTAACGACGGCGCGATGTTCTCGGGTACTGCGCGCTAATGTTGGGTTGCGCATTAAATATATATATATTTACACGTATGTATGTTTTGCTTCCTCATATTTAATAAATTTTCAATGGAGAATGCCCAAAAAATGCGAGCTCTGGGTTTCACATATTTTGTGTAAATGCCATGGTTATATGTAAATACTGCATTAATAAAAACTGAGTTTAAATGATTATATCATTACTATTCTTGAAATGTCAAAGATAAATAAAATTAAAATATTTTATTTGACATAGTTACACAGCTCGACCATGGAATTATTGAAAACATTTTTATGACTTATTTCCAGCGTACAAACAATTGGATTGTTCGTGCTATCCACATTTATGTGGTGACAAATATTATCTCGAGTTCACATGACGTGGCAACCTATTATATTTGAAATCGTTTTATAATCAAATTCAATACATATCTACACTCTAACATCGGCCGTCAAAAGGTCGTAAAAGCATCATACGCCTACTGTACCTTTCAAACTGGATCACCTAGTAAATAATCCAATGTGACTCTATTCCAACGGACCGGCTAAAACGACGTAACCCACCAATGGAGAAAAAACACACATTACGCTAAATAATCTTGTTCGATCTAGCTATACTGTTAAATTTTAGGCTGAAGTTACAAATATAATTAATTTAAATTATCTATTCTTTTTAAATTCAATGCTGAACCTGTTTTTTAGTATGTAATTGAACACGCCTATGTATTTACAAACCACTTTTAACAATGATGGTGTTATCATTATCATCTTCAATACATATATTAAATCAATGAGTTCAGTCTTGAAATAATTAGCTTACAATCATTTGTAAGGTTTTCACTGTCGATACTTGGTGGAAAGACATTATATTAACAAATGATCGCTCATCACGATGAGCGAAACTGGTCCCGATCTTATATAAATTAATTTTGGAATAAGAAAAAAATATTTATAACAATTTTTTCAAGATCAGGACCAGTTCCACTCAACACATGCTTTATCAACTGATTTCAGGTGACTGGTCTCCGTTAATATTTGATATCTATTAATTATATTATGTATGTATTCGTAACAGTATCTTTTCAAAAGATTACAAATTTATTCTTCGAGCAAGTTCTCATAGTAAAAGTGAACGATTTTCTTTAACTGATCCCTCTAGCTTGTTGTTCTTCACACTAACCAAAATTAATATTTAGTTTAGTGCATCAATATTTATTTGAAGATCAATCGCACGTCTATTTTTAATAAACATTCATATTATACCATAAGTTAAAAGCAACATATTATGTTACCATGGTGATTTTGGAAAATCCCGTTAAAACTTCATTCGATTTTTCAAATTTAGAACTGATTTTTTTCATTGTGTATTTTGAGCTTTCAATCGGTAAAATTAACGGTTGGTGATACTTGTGTATATATTTTTTTAAATCCACGATCTTTTGGAAGGAAGAAACAAACAGAAATACCCGTCAACTGTCAAATACAAAGGGACATAAAAGTATCTAGGCAGTACATAAAAAAAGTTAGTGTATCGAATTTATAGCCCAGTTTCATTCTCACTTATTTCTAGGAAAGTTGCAATCGCACATTTTTTCAACACCTACCCTAGATACACTCGGTATTATCATCTTTATTGACCAATATTTATTTTGGTCAGTAAAAATGATCATTCTATCAATATACAGTTCTAAAATTTAAAAATACTTAACACCGAATTCCAAATTATTCTATCTTGGTGTCCGTAAATAAAACTGTTTTTGTTATTAATAAATGTATGTAAATCATGCAGAAAACAAATATATAACCACAGTAAAAGGTGCAGACAACAGTTATTGTTTTTTTTAAATAAAGAAACCATAAATAACCGTTCGTTTGGCTAAGTGGCCAGCGTTTATAGTTTGCGATTGCAGTTTTCTGGGTTTCAAATGATTCTTTGATTGATTATTTTATAGATTTTTAGATCTATGTCATGATCATATTTTTATTCCTTCCTACTAATTTGATCGCAAACGATTAACTTACTACTTGTCACTTCTTAGCCATATTCTTATCAAAAATGAAAGGTTGCGTGACTAAATAACAACACTTAACAGAAATCAATGCTCTACCATTTTCACATTAAATATGTAGCTATCACTTCTTGGTGGAAAAAAATTTCAATCTCTCTTCAATCAATCAATCTTTCAACCTCTCTATTTTGAATAAATATAACAGGATAGTGGTTGGCTTATCGCTCTAGCTACGCCTAGTTTTAAGGATCGGGTGGACGTGGGTGTGAGTTTAAGACACAGACATACATGTCTCCGAACATAGATCCAAAATTTGATTTCAAAATGAAAATTTCCAGACTGTAATTGAATAAGGAGACATTTGTATATAAACAAATCCCATCACTTGAAAATTATCGCGATGAGTGAAACCGGTTCTAATCTTGTTCAAATCTATATGGAAGTCGTAAAAAATGTGTTTTACTTATTTTCAAAATTAATGATTGAATATAAATTTGTTTTTCATGTCTAGAACTTCTATTATTTTCGTGGAAATTTCTGTTTTTATTGTTTATCCGTCAGACTTTATACTAGTTATCAAATATGTTTATTTTGTATGAATTATCCGTTAGTTTTCAAGCATTATTATTATCAAAATGTAATCATATAACAAAATCTGAATTTTGGGTTTCAGTACACAATCTTAGATCCCTAAAACACAGCCGAAGGGACCATCTATCGGAATAATCTGATATTAAATTTAAAAAAAAGCAATGTAAATAAAAATTAAGGCTAGCTTACATTTTTGAATGTCCTAATGTAGGTATTATAGCCGTTGTTTTCATCAATTATTTTATTTAGCATCCTAACCTTATAATCATCTTGAATTGCATACAGAAATTTATGTCTACTCTGCAGACGAATTTCCCCCACATCGTAATTACATTCTGAATAATTTATTACTTTGGCATTTTTTGCGAACCTCTTACGACGTCAGTTAGAAGTGGCTACGTCTCATTGCATCGTATTAAAAAAAAACAAAGCCCGCAACTATAAGCTCAGTTCATTAAACATTGCGGTGCAGTATAGAGATATTATTTATTTTATTTTGTAAATCTATGCATCAAATGTTTATAATAAATAAAATAATTCAGGTTATTGACTTCTATACAGATGTTTTAAACTTTCAAATCTCTTTGAGCGAATCACACTAAAAATACAAACAACAAAATAAGCAAAAAGGCATATTTTCTAGCTTTTATACATAAATTGTGTTTTTTAATATTGTTAGCCAATATATTTATAATATATACTTTATAAAAAGCGCACTAATGCAGAAATCAAAACTGTTATTTTATTATTCGGATTATATTTAATGCTATAAGAAAAACATGTTGAATATAAAAGCTAACAAAGGTCAAATAAATGACGTTTAGTAAAAACCTTAAATATTCAAAGAGTTGAAACATGGGTTCATTTTGAAAACTACTGCAACACAGGAACTCCAATATAATTGGATGGTCAAAATATTTTGCAACGATTTTTTATACTGAAAGTTGGCTATGCAAAAAATTTAGTACTTTTGAGGTGCTGGCGGTTTACTTTTAATTAATAATTGTAGGTGGTATAATGAAAAGCTTGTTATTGAAACGTCTATTATATGCCTTTGGTCTCTAGAATCATTGATATCATTGTAATCATATCATAAATAACCTGTGATAGAAAATGTATCAAATCCAACATTACAATCCGAACTGTATAGCTTTCAAAAAAAGAATTCAATCGTCTGCCTGTGCAATGAAACATGTTGAATACTTTAATGCAACAGAAAAATACAAATTAAGAGAAACGTTGGTAAAAAGATGCTCTGGAAACAATCCACAATGTTTGCAATTTGCTGATTTTTAGTGTATATCCAAGACGACCATTCATCAGCCTTTGTTAGAAGACAGCAAAAAGCTAGATGATAAAGAAAATTCATATTTTCATACTTTAATAAAGTCAATTTTAATAAATATATACAGCTGTATGAAAGTATTTTTATAAGAGCTTTTATGTATCAGATAAGATGCAATTTGAAAAGCAGTAATCCGCTACTGCAATAGTACTTTGTATTATATTTACGTTAGAAAGGATCTCTCCTCGGTAGCTTAACTGGAACAAATTATCTCCATTTACCACAGTCACATACACTTAGCGTGCTACACTTTTACCACATTCTACGACAGGACATACGCATAAAGATTATTATGTTTTCTTTCCATGCTAAGCTACCCATATGTGCAGCTCTCATATTATAATGAAAGGCAATATTTTCATGAACAGCTAGTTATTGTAAATTATAATTAAATACGAGTTTTTTTATTCAAAATTTTATTCCATAATCCTCTTTTATTTCTATTTCTGTTCATTTTACATCGGCAA
Source organism: Himalopsyche kuldschensis (assembly GCA_028554975.1). Classification (NCBI taxonomy): domain Eukaryota; kingdom Metazoa; phylum Arthropoda; class Insecta; order Trichoptera; family Rhyacophilidae; genus Himalopsyche; species Himalopsyche kuldschensis. The sequence goes on along the minus strand of JAHFWI010000019.1, from coordinate 6,727,144 downwards.
CATATAAAATATTAATTTGAGACAGATATCAGGAGGTAATTTTCAAAACTGGTCAATTCTAAAATTATTTTTTTTAACTGCCAATTTTAGTTTAAACTTTTTAGACCTTTTTTATTCACATCGGAAAAGTTTTCATTTTAACAAATTATCTATAATTCTTTAATTTAAAACATATTTTAAAAATATTGCGAGTAAACACAAACTTATTAGGAAAATGTAATGAAAATATGTCACATTCTTAGTTTAACATCAAATGTATTTGACCACATTTGAAAACTGCCTCCTGATATATCCTTTTAAAAGAACGATCAACGTGTCAAGGCCAGGATTTATTATTATTAAAATTTTCGAAAAACGTAAACTTCTTATCGATGTATGGTGTCATGAATATCTGTGATACTAAAATTCTTTCTAGAACATATTCTATTTAATTCAAAAAAGGTGAGCCTTTTCGAAATGGTTATTTTAGGATTTAATTGTGAATATTTTCGATGAATTTGGCGGTAGCTTGAGAAAGCTCGTTTTAATATCCCTCTATCGTGTAACATTTTTAATCATGTTCGCTCCCAACGTGAAGCATACTGAATTCTCACGGAGTTTATATCAACATATTTTTTTCTACGAGAACTGCTTGTTACTCAGATGCCCAACCTTTCTTTTTACAAGAGAGTAAGGATTGAAATAATACAAGAACTAGGAGAAGACTAGTAGTTAGCTAATCACTTTCGATACGCACCGCTTTGGGCTTGGGAGGGGGGAAAGGTATTTTTTAGAAACTATGCCTTCGAACAGGACCGAAAAAATTTGCTCTAACATGGAGTCTGTGAGGTCCGTCACGAAAGCCAAAGACGTTTACGACTGCGCAACGGACCTGGGGAGTAACAAATAATGACACATGTTTCGCATGTTTTAAATTATTTACAGACTTTAAGTAGCATCTTAAAGTCAGAAGATGTTTCTAAAATAAGCGAAGCATGTTTCACTGTTTGCTACAAATAATGTGGATCACCAATATTATTAATTTAATTTTATTTTATCATTGTTATTAATAGAGCAACGATGATTTTAGTATTCGTTTGTTTTTCTATGTTATCCAGTCTCTAATTATTCGTCGAGATTACAATAGTACTTAAGTATACACGGTCATTAAGCGCTACATAAGAGTGACTTTAATTTTAAATATCGAATCGTCCGCTTTGTCGTGGAATGGTAGGAAGTCATATTGTATTAGGACCACCCTTTGCAGAAGAGTCTCGTTCCGGGAGAAAGAGTTCTCTATGCGCTTGGCGCCGGTTAATCTATGGTTTCAGAAGATAATAAAGAATCCACAAAGGGGAAAACCAACTCTTTTGGTGACAATGCAACTGTTTCACACACGTTTCTTGATAGCATTAATGATGGTATAATTAAGAATTTCGACTGAGGGTGCTCGATGGAATTTCAATATCAAATTTCAATTTTGTACTTTTCCATGAGTTTTGTCGCTAACGACCCGGGTTTCGCCTTTCAGCATCTTCAGGCATTCCAAGTGCATAGATGTACTTGAACTGACAAGTCAGTTTGAAACCCGGGTCGTTAGCAACAAAACTCATGGAAAAGTATAAAATTAAAACGATTCAAATTTTATTAATGATGGTATTTACTTTTGTTAAAATGATAACGTAATTTATTACTCTAGTAAAATCTATTGATATCAAATAAATACGTGATTTATAAAATTAATTACAACAGTACTAAAAAACATACACAAATTCTGGCATAACTGTGAAAAGCTGCCTTTTCTAAAAAGGTGTGGCGCCACTTGTTCTAATGAAAGTAATAATAAAAACAAATCTTTTAGGTACTATCGTTTTCTCGATAACGACAAACGTTAAATTATTTCGTTGATTTTTAACTTGCTGAAAATTTTACTGTAAACTCTGATATTTTTTTTAAATTAAACGATAAAGAAACGTTACAAGATGTTTATCTTATAGACTTAGAAATTCAACGCGGCTTTGAAAATACAAAGATGATTATTTTTTCTTTGAAATAAAAAAACATTGAATATTATCCAAATTTTAGTTTCTCGCTAAATAGTTATGTTCAATAAAGACAATATTGGGTAAATTTTATAAATAAATAATTTTGTAAATGTATAATTTTAGAACGGTGTTATATAAATCGTTGTGTTGTCAACTAGTAATGGCACAGTTTTAGATACTTGGAAATGGATGTTAGAAATAACAATTAACGATCAAAATGGAAAATATTCATCAAAAGCCAGGTCTCAATGTAATAATTTAGTATTCATCAAAAGCCATCGCTCGGCCAGACGCAATTAACGTTTCATATTTTTAAAACTTTTTTTCAAAGCCGCGCCGGAACGCCTCGCCTAGATTCGCCCAGCTAAGACGACCCGTTAGAAGTCTATCATATATTCATCGTTATTTTATAGCCGTAAAGTCTTGGGTGATTTCTCGTGCTCGAAATCGGTTAAAGCTGCTTTTTTACGTGCTACGTGCAATATATCGTCTTTTATTGTGAATATAGTAAATCTTCAAAAGTTTCAGGTGCAAAAAATATTAAATTATCATTAAAAAGTAGTAGAAAAGTTAATTCGTGCTTTCAAGTGATTATATCGAAATAAAAATGGTTGCTTGATTCTTCTTGCCTTGCTTAGTATTATTCGTAATACGGTACTTATATTTCATTTAATTTAAAGTTAACGATGTAATTGTTGAATATCCCTTATGAATAAGTTTATTTTCACAGAATACCGGAGGCTTTAGCGGGTGCCCTTTGTAATCTAAGTTTTTTTTCAAGCCTACGTCTCAGCCAATTACTCGCTTAGGCGAAACACTAAGTAATCGCTCTTGATATTTTCATTCTAGTGTTGTACTTTTTCCATTATTTTGAGCAGATTTTGTAAGCTTGCCAACAACTGATTGATTTATGAAGAGAAAAGAATAGCTCGACAGAAAAAAAGCATTTTCAATTACGATTTTAAAAGTTTTTCAATTACTTTTTAACGAACAACTAAAATTTATGATTAGGTTTTTTGTGTACTTTATTTAGATTAATGAAGCTCCGTTTATTTTTTGGCACTATATAAATAAAACATGGACCCTCGAGCTGGGTTTTGCATAAATATTTGAAGTTTTCTTATTACAAAATTGTTATCAAAAAAATAAAGTTATTTAAGAATAAAGGAACGTTTTCTCGGGTGATAAATGATTTTTTTCAAATGCTGTTGATTCGATTTTCTAGATGGAGATTTTTTAATATTGCAGCTCAATATAACACTTTTTTTTATTTTCTTGCTTGTGTTTTCAACGCAGTTATAAATACTTGAAAATTTTCTTTTCTTAACAGATTGAAACACTATGTTTCTAGCAGTTATTAGTCATGATTTTATAAAACAGCACCGGAATAATTTAAAGATAAAAATCATTTTGTTGAAATATTAGATGACTCTTTAAGTGGTGTAAATAAATCATGCAGTATAGAGCAGTGGTTCTCACGTATAATTGAACTGTGGCCAAATCGTAAACATAAGCAGTCCTTAGAAATGTCTGGTGACCGCGCCACATTTTTTGTTTTGAATCTGTTGTGCTTAAGTTTTTTCAAAAGGAAGTAATATTTTAGTAAATACTATTGGACCAATAGTATCGGTATTAATTTCAAACGAAATATTTCATTTTCAGATACTTATAATATTGACTATGAAGCTGTTGGTGGCCGCAGAAAAATCTTCTGGCGGCCACACATGAGAATCACTGGTACTAAACCTTTTAAGAGAAAGATACGCCTGCTATCAAATCAAGAACTCTTTACAATGTAATGAATATCGAACGAATGCCACATCTACATTTTTTCCAAACATTCTAAGCTCTCAATGAAGCTGTTTTCTCTTGGGTTTTGTAGAATACTAATTTAAGAATGCTATGTTCTTAGTTTGTTAATGAAATGTTTGTTTGTATATAATGTGCGCGTCTGTTATCAGAAGATTTTTTGCCCAGGTGCTTTCCTGTGAAAACACCATACGGTGAAAGAAACTTAAGTTTTTCATTAGCAACAAGAGAGGGTTAGTTTAATATGTTAAACTTACAAGAGTTTTATTTTTTTTCCACCGCCGTAGTTTCTTTATAAAATGAAATATGTTGTTAGTTAAATGTTAAACCCTTAATAGATGCAATAAAAAGTTTTCAGCAACAATTCACTGCCGCTGTAGCACAGTTTGAAGTTTCAGAAGAAATGTTAACTATGCGTAGCCATAACTTTTAAATATAATTAAATAAAAAAAAACTTTTCATCTTTAACCATTTCCTTCTTTGTGTTATCCGCGGTAACTTTTTTAATTCAGCTCGTCAATTAGTCTCGCCGTTTTATATACATCGCACCCTCAATTAAATGGTCTGGTAAAGTCTGAAATAGGCATTTTTAGAGCAACGGATATGGTACCACTTTTATAAAACACCAGCGAGTACGCGGCATCCGTTGCAATACTTTTCAAAAAAAAAGTGTTTAATTCTATTCATTGATGCACTTTTGGATGCACAATCTTTTTTTTATTTTTATATCTGGTACGTATACGAAAAAATCAGAAGGTTTTCCAACGCGTGAGCAGGTCACATATAGCTGTCCAAATTTTGTCCAACTAGCAGCAATTGTCCCTGTTGATGGTCATTGCAAATGCGGGTTACACTGGAAACTGCAAAAGTTTTAATTTGAATGGCATATCTGCTGGAATCATTGGGATGCGTGGCAACAGCACATCCTTTCCCAAAAATTTTCCATTTAAAATTGTAGCTTCGATGATATTGTTCATTATCTTTTTCACTGAAAGTTTAGTACCGTTGCAAAGTCGTAGTGGATTTATATGTCCGAGAAGAATGATAGGTACGCCAAATATGAACGGTACGTATACGGGACAAACAAACGGACATTCATTTTCATATGTATTGATTTTCATATATAAATCTCAAATAGTGATAACTTAAAAACGTTTATGAAACCCACATTTCAAATAACGGTTAACACAATAGTCAAAGTATTCTCGGTTATGTTTATTTTAAATTAAGCTAAAACTACTGTTCATTATAAATTCGGGTTGTAAATTCAACGTCGTTCTCTTCAGTTACAAAGCTCACAGGCTCGAGCTGACAGTTATATTAATTAATTTTTCAACCGTTTTGTGAGTTTTTGTTCGATGACATGAATGTATGTGATGTCAATACATATTGTTGTTCATCGTATTCAACAAAACAATTTCATTCCTAGAATTACAAAATCGAAGAAAGCCATTATGGTTATATAAGATTTTCTGTTAAGCATTAATGCAGTTTGCTCCTTCATAGAAACCGATAAAAATATGTACCTTCAGTATTAATAAAGTAAAAACCGTGTATGGTAAATATTAAAATGAAGAACTCATTTAAAGGTGCTCAATTCACCGTGGAAAGTATTATTTTATACAAATAAAAAAAAACCTACTCCTTCCTCATGAACCGAATAAAATTCACCAGTATAAAATTTTAAAAAACTTTGTCAAATTTTCGTATAATTTGTGTAATCGTGTTCCACCTCTTTCTATAATGCTCCCGATTGGCGAAACCGGTCAACATCTTAATCAAATTACGTGTGGCAGCAGTATCTATAAAAATACTTTTATTTAGTTTTAATTAGTGTTAATTTCATTTATTCTTTTGATAAATAATCCTCAAAAAATAATCAATCCATATTTTTAAGTGTTTTCGCATTTTTGAAGGTCTCAAGCTTAATCTTTTTTTAATTCATGTTGGCAACCAATTTATGTAGAGCATTTGGCCGCCTTATGGAGTTATCTGATCATTTGTTTTTCTACGAGAACTGTTTCTTACTCAAGTCGCTCAACCTGTCCTTGAGAGTAGGGATTTGTTTTAGACTTATTAACGAGGTTAGCTAGTGGCTCTCGCTATGCCATGGCCGAGAAAGATTTTTTGACATCAAAAAAATCCATAGCCTACTGCACCGCAGACTCTAAACCATAGGTTCCCAACCTTTTTAGGACGGCAACCAATTTTTATGAAATCCATTTGACCCCCGACTCCCAAGGCCAAATTGAAAAAGGCATTGGCAAAATGGATAAGAGTATTTATATTTATATATTTTTTAAGTTGACTGTATAAGTTGGTGACCATTCAGAAAACCCGTCACGAACCATGGGTTGGAAACCTGTGCTCTACATGATTTACCTTTACCAACCATAAATAGCGTGCATTATTTTGTAAAACCTGTATATATTATTTTAATAGTCCATTGAAAAGGCGTAATTATTTTATGATTATAACCAGTTATACGTGATTTTAGCTGGCCGGAAAACGCGGCATTATATATTTCTTTCAAAATGTCTGGCGCAATCTATGACGCCGCAATTGTTGAACCCGCCATTTCCGTTTAGTCCGTTTTCCCCGAGAATTTACGCAGAGCCGAGCTGCTTTTTTGCCCACCGGAACACACATTCGTAGCAAATTGCGGAATCTACATACGAAACGAAGGGAGCCCGCAGAGTGTTGTCGTTTAGAAGATTACCGTCAGAGACACTCGGTGCGGGAGGGACTCCAACCGCGCACAGGTTACCTGCCCCGCCTCCCTCAACGGGTTACAGCCTTTTATTTAGGTTCGTGAACTGTTTTACTAAAAAAAAAACACCAAATATTTGCGATGTTTTTTTTCACCCCGCCTTTTTTGGCTCGTATATATAAGCGTACTGAATTCATAAATAATTCCAAATAAGATAAACATTTTGTTAGTTTTTAAAACTTATTTCGTTACAATTTCTTCTTCACAGAAATTACATTTTGGAATTTTTAATTTACTTTATTAGACCCTTACGCAGCAGCGTATATATAATAAATAATATTTTTATGTGTCAACTGAATGTGGTTGATGGAATTTTATTATCAAATTTGAATCGTTTGAATTTTACAGTAACTGTAAAATGTTTTTATCATTATATAATGTACATATGTACTTGAAATGCCTGAAAATGCTGATAGGCAAAGCTCGGGTCATCTGTAGCAAAGCTCATTTTAAAAAATTCAAAAAAAAATATTGTTTTTGAATTTCTTAATAAATAAAATATTTAACTAAGGATTTCAAATTTGAATTGTTTGGATTTTGTACTTTTCGACCCGGGTTTCGCCTTTCGGCATCTTCAGGCATTTCAAGTGCACGGATGTACTTGAACTGACTTTATTTTTTTAAATCCATGTCTGATTTTAATGTGGAGCATGTGGCTTCCTAGTGAATGAATCAATGTGTCAGTATTTTTCTTTTCCAAGATAACTGTTTGTTACTGAGTCGCTCAACATTTCTTTAGTTTGATGAGAGTAGGGATAGAAAGGATAAGACAAGGACAGGGCTCGCGGTTAGCTAGCCGCTCTCGCTACGCTCTTCTTATAAGATCGGATGGGCGGGAAGAGTTTTTTAGGTAAAACAAACACCCAATGCCTTCGAATAGAATCGATAAAGAGACTGTAAAAATGCTGTTCGTACTTGGAACCCGTGAGATCCGTCACGGAAGCCAAAGACGCTGACCACTGCACCAAAGAGCGGACAAGTTGTATTTATAATCAATATAGTTAATTTAATTAAAAATGTTTTCATCTTCAAAATTTGCACTAAACATGTTACATAATTAAGACCCACACATAACATGGTAATACTTACTATAACTATTTATTATTTTGATAACAAGATCGCTCCTACAATCTCACAAAATATTGCTTTTGGTTTCATTGTCATGAGCAATATTAAATAATTTAGGAAAAAAGGCTTTTATAAAGTTGATATTAATCTTTTATAATGTATACTATTGTTAAACAAAATGTCTCAAAATTTAATTATATTCATTGCTGACATTACAGAATCAACAACTGCTCTACAGTCTGCCGGAATTTACTAAAAAAGTATGTAGTTCATTTGTCTGTTGTCATATTTTAAATAAACTTTAGTTTAGGTAGAATATTAATTATAGTTCTGAACGCTGAAGTGGCCATAATAATTAATATCATTTATAGTCATGTTTGTTGGTGTACAATGGATAACTAAGCTCTATTCCAAAATACTTCGGCAACGCAAGCGCCTTAAAACAAACACAGACTGTTTTATAAATTATTCACTTGTCTGGGGCAAGTAAATTTCTCTATTGTTCATTATTGAAATTTTGTTCACAAAGTTTTTCGAAGTACAGTTCTCGTTTTAGACGGTGCAAAACAGACCGTATTATAATAATATGCTAAGGTTGTTTCACAGACTTAAAATTCTTACTTCTGGTCTAGAAATTTACACATGTAACATCTTTAAGTATTTACGTAGAAACCGCATGGCACGAATTACCGTTTAGCAATCGGGAGTTTCTGAACTGAAATAATGCCAAAGATGGAATGGATTATTGTGATACTTTTTTTTCGACTATACATCAAGTGATCTTGTTCAAATTATTCTCGAGTGGACCTGGGATGACCAGGGCTGTGAACTATAAAAAAATTTGGACTATGACATTTTGTCAACACGTCCGAAGTCACAATAAAATAATTATTTATAATGTGATAATGTTTTGTAAAAATGATTTTTTTACAAACAATTCCTTATTTTAAAATTGGTGAAGATTGTTTCGATAGGCATTTTTTGGATATACATTCTAATGCGAGTCAACGTGAAAGTTTTTCCCGTCTCCTAATAACCGGAGGGCACGATCGCTGTAGTGGTGAGTAATCCTTAGTAAAACCAACTTTAGTGGTCAGCTTACTTTTTCTTTCTACCTATGGAGGGTCATTGAGAAGAATACTTCTCGATCTACAACGATTCTCAGATGCTTTTGCGTCATCATTCTGCAGATCGTTGAATTGATAGGCATAAATGGAAATGAAGTAAGCAAGTAGCTGCATGTTTAAAGACTTATACCAAAAATCGAGAAAAATACAGAAATTGATTCATTTTTCCTTCATCAATATCGCAATATCCAAGGCAAATCAATGTCTTTATTTAAAGATTGAACGATATAAGACTAACTCCGTTCCACATTTCTTTTTTATTCAATAATTCATCTCTATAAAAAGAGGTATCAAAGATTTTTCGTTATAAAAACTATTACATAATTTGGGTTATTTTTTTTGCTATTTGTTATCCGATTAATTCAGATCGTATGTTTTTTTGTAAATGCATTCTACATTATATACTGTGTGTGGAGGCAATAAAAGGCAATGTGGTCAAACAAACGAAAAGGATACATATTTTCGGGCCAATTCAATAGCGTAACACCGCACTGGACAGTGCTCATTAGGGTCAACAGAACGGTATAAAAGGTAATACCGATTCAATAAAATTCATTGCATATTGAATGTTTTCATCCTCTTAACGAATTGATTCTATGTAGAGTTTTTTTCAATACCGTTTGGTAAAAATAAACTGCACAGATTGCAATTATAATTGCTTTAGTACTAATTAGATAGCTTTATAAATATTTATTTGAAAGAGTTGTATTCAAAATATTGAACACGGCATGTGCTAGGCCTGATTGCTAGCGTTTTTTTACAGCTGCGTACAGTTCAAATGCCGGTGGCCTCATTGGCTACATGCACATCAAACAGAAATTCAGGTCGTCTCATTGGCTCGTTCCCGGCGCCGCCTTTTATATAGCCATTAAGGGCACAGGCATTTTAACTGTACGCATACACTTATACTCCAATTTTAAATGTATTTATGAATACCATCTGTGGCATGTAACGATAGCGGTTAGCTTACCACTATTCCTGTCTTATCCTCGTATCTTTTCAAATCCATACTCTTTTAGAGGTTGAGCAACTGAGTAACAAGAATGTTGATGGGAATAAAACCCTTGTGGGGTCCACTTTGCTCCAAGTCCAATCTGTTGCTATTAACATAATATGAACTACTTTAAAATTGTTATTAGTTTAATCTGATAACCTATTAAAACATGTAAACTGAACAAACCTTTGTAGACATACTATATTAGCCCTATGCTGATAGTAACTTCTATACTCAAAGCATACTTATGAATATACCGTAAAATATTTGAGTTTAAAATTTATTTGGCTTCTCTAGAAGATTTCCGAGAATCTTTATTAAATATTTCTGTATGTGTATATCCGAATACGTTTCCCATTCTATCACATTTTAATATCTTACATTATACTCATGTGATTTCCAATTTTGCCTAATGTATGTAGAATTTTCATATCTATTCAACAACTACAATACAGCCCAGCAGGAAAACGGTTTTCCAGATATACCCATGCGAACTTAATAATTCCATAAATATTTCAGGAGAGAAAATTTTTTAGGGCGGCGTATTGTAAATAGTTGTATTTGAAGTTTTTTCCTCGGAAAACGTAGTAAAGGATGTTCAAAATAAAACATCAACCTCATTCATTTCAATGTCATTCACAGTAACAGTAAAACATCTGGTATTTTGTTATGTTTATGTTTAAAAATGACGGTGATATGTTATTTTTTCGTATTATAATTATTTATAGTTACTGAGTAAAAATAATCCTAAGCGTATGACAAAATATGGAATCAGCACATCAATTTTAATGGTTTTTATATTTAACTAACGTTTCCAGTATAATTATAATCACTTTCAATGTGTTGTTCACTGTCAACACTTGGCGGAATGGCATTATAATAAAAATAAAAACTCATTTTAGTAGTTATTCTACATTAATTATTTATTAAGATCATAACCGGTTTCGCTCATCACGAATATTATCTACATACTTATGATAATACTCGTGGTTAACAAAACCGGTCCTGATCTTTAATACACCTAGTGTGGAGTAAGTATTAAAAATGTGATATTATTTTTATAATAGAAATCTTTAAGCTATATATATCTTAAAGAAAAATAGTCTTCTTTTAATTTGAATCATTTTGACTAGCATTGCATAAAGAATGAAAAAAAGATTCATTTTTTCTCGTATTCATAGAATATATAATAACCACATTTTCTAGTTCTCAGATACATCTTGCGTTTTTAATAATGACTTTCAAAATTTCGTGTAAAACTGCAAAATATAACTGGAGCTAAGCAGTGGTCTCATATACATGTGTAACAATTTAAGGGAATTTAGGCACTTTACCTCAATAGCCATTTTCGCATGTATCATATCTTATCCACTTCTAAAAAAATACATTACCTTATGACCACTTTATTTAGTTGATCTATTTTCATCTTCTCACAATACAATAAAAAGTTTAAAATTCATATTAGATAAATCTCATTCCGGCTCGATCTCTTCTGGCAAATCCATATGGAATCACAAAGCAAACGATGTCATGGCGTCGAAATACATATCGGTGTAAAAAAAATGCATTGATTAACAGAATACATCAATTGTTAAGTGATTTATGGCAGTATACGTGTTACAGATAATCATAAAAGGATAACGTTCATTTCAAAATGTATCCTGATTTAATAATCGTTCATCACGAAATATTTAACGAAAACTAATATTATAAAACATTACTATACGATTACCGCAGTGTCTGCGCTTGTATTCGTCCGGATAACGGCAGAGCATAAATACTAAATGTAAAGTTCGTAGAAATTTTGCGATCCGATTGAAAGTGTTGAAAAATGAGCAACAAAAAAAAACATTGCCAGGTCAAACGATATGAAAACCGAATTGCCGAGAATTTGGTATATTTTGACTTTGTAAAAAAACATGTCAACATAATGGAAGTTTAATACATATAATAGTCCCGCATAATACCGTTACATCATTGGTACAGTAGGACAATCTGCCAATCTTAGCTTAGAGATAGTGTTTGGCATAAACTTATTACATATATATCTGTGCTGATTTGATACAAAATAATGCCTATTTACCAATAATTGACAGTTAACACCAGATCCTGTAACACAGTGGTACAGAAACTCAATAAAGATGTGAGCTACTTTCGGAAATGGAAATTGTCTGAGGAGCTTCTTATATATGAGGGCTTTGGAAGCAAAGCTAGCTTTCTTCCAGGTAAGCACAACAAATATTATTATGCCGTTAAGTTCAATGTAGAATTTTGATTTCCCCTAAGGAATGACCAAGAATCATCACACATCGCATCTTGATTTTTTTACCTAGATATGTGCAAATAGGGTTAAATACTAAATATGTATTATAAAATCCAGTCATTTTGTCACACTTTAGATATTTAAATTATAAATGTTGATAATACTGCATTTGCTTTACATTTTTGAAGACTGCTGTTTTTGCGCCCATACGATTTATTAAATTTGATCCTTGGCAAATTTATAAATATGGTACAATATCCTGCGGGAGCTACTGAAAATGCAGTCTAGTCCCCTTAGTTGACTGCTTTATATTGTGTTTATTTAAACCCATTTAAAACAGCATGTAAATGTTTTATCATGCTTAAAACATAAATGGTTATCAAGTAATAATTTGCACTGTTATTTAAATGATTGCAATGGCTCCACTAACTTTGGCCCCTGCATGACTAAGTAAGTGTTAAAAGTTATTAATATTCTTTATGTGGAGTGTATCAATTTTCATCTGTTACTTATTTACAGAATGGAATATTCTACAATAATCTTATGAAACAATAATATGAGTATAGTAATTATAAATATACAATTTGTCAGTAAACAAGGAACGTGTATATTTAAGTAAAAGGTATGAATATGACACTGTCAAACGTATGTGTAAATTCAAAACTTTAGTATCAAACATCTGGTTGGCCAGTAGGTCAATTTAGGTTGATGCTCTCTATTTTATTCAGTGTGTGCGTTCCGCTATATTAAATCTTGTTTACAATTTCATTTTGAAACTCATAAACCAAAATATGCAAACAGGTAGCATTCAAACATGCCACCGCTCCTGGGAGGGGTTGGTATATGGTATAAATTAATTGCCTTTACCTAAAATAATCCCACCGCTTTGCTGGAAGTCAATTAAGTATACATAATAAATTACGCGGAATTTCTCTTATATTCAATTTAACTCCCCCACCCGGGTGCCTTTATATTACGCTTTTCGTTCGTTTCGAAAGAAACACATGTAGACGTGCGCATAGTGCCGAGTATGTATAAGAGGGGGTACAATAAATTTAATTGAATTTACATCGTTACTCCGATACTTTATAATCAAAGTAATTTAACGTGACATACTCAAAAGTGCTATAATTTAAATAACATTTACAAAATGTGAAAAAGTTTCAGCTGACTGGAGATACTAATTTAATGTGGTATTTCTTGATGGGAATTTTAATATCAAATTTAATCGTTTGAATTTTGTACTGTTCCATGAGTTTTGTCACTAATGACCAAGGTTTCGCCTTTCGGTACTTACAGGCAAAAACACGAATGAACTTGAACTGTCATTTTAAATAGAATAACGATGTAACCAATAAAAATATGAACAAATCTTATCTTACCTGTCTCACTTTCGTATAGTTTTATATGTCGTAGGCAAGTGTAAACGTCATTGGTTTCGGTTACAAAATTTACGAGTTCGAGTCCCAGTTCGGGCGGTATTCCAATCGAATGATTGATTTCTGTTGGATGACACGGATTTCTGTGTTGCTTAAAATCTCTCACCTATCCTATTCTCACTGTTTCGTTGTATTTCTCATCAGTTGATTATGCTCGCTATGAGCGAAACCGGTCGTGATCTAATAAATTTTATCTGGAATAAGTACTAAAAATGTGTTATTATTTTCATTATAATGCCATATATAAATATTATAGATAGAAAAATAGAGATATATGTATTTGTCATAGCTTAAAAATGGACATTAAATACAAAAAAAAGTCTTAAAGGGTGGCTCATTTTTTAATTCTTCCGAAAACGGAATAGGCCGTTACATAATTTAACAAAATATTTCACGTATTTCTGCCTGGATAAATTTTATCAAAGGAAGGTTTGAAGAATGTTATGAAATTCAATTGAGAATATTACAATAAAAAAGGGTCGAGGCTCAGATATGCAAACTATTCCCAACAATATGAAGATGTTTGGATGTCCTCCGAGAAGACGTTAAATTTAATGTTCGTTTGATAGGACAGGCGGAAATAAAAAAGGTTCAAAGACATTGGTCGGACAATCGATATTAAAAGGATGAACAGGTGCAAAATCGTGTTCATTTTTGATTTTTTAACGATCCTTCTGCTTTCGACGCCTCAGTTTTTTAAACCGGCCACTTTCTGCAATTGTTGGCCACCAAAAGATTCAATTATTGGCCACCCCAAAAGTTGTAGTAAAAATATATTTTTTTTAAAACAGAAACTAGATGTATAATTACATGACCCCAAATCATTATTGAGTGTAAAATCAAGTGCTTTATTGGATTCCAACATCATTTTCTAAGCTGCAGTCATAGGCCAAAAAGTCAACATTTTTCTAGAAATATCGGAGAAATGTAATAAATACATTGGTGATTAGTAGTATTATTAAAACATTATTCGTGCAATAAAAAATTAAATTTTTGAATTTTTTTATAAGAATTTATAGGATTAGCTTGGCCGGCCAGTAATAGAAATTGTATGTGTTTTTGGAATCAGTTAATGGCCACCATCATAATAACCTTTTAAAAAAATATTTTCAATGCATAAAAATAATTATTTTATAATTTCACTAAAGACGAATAATTCTGCTAAATTTAAATTTAAATTAATTAACTTACAAACGTGTATGATGCTTTTAGACTGAAGTCCAATCCTTATGATATTTACAAGAATCTCACATGCTTTATGGTGACTCTCCGGCTGTCTGATTAAAATATGTTTTTGGAGTTGTTTGGGAATTCATAAAATGAAAATTTTTATGTTTAAACGATAGAAGAATAATAAGGGAACTACATTATATAAACCAAAAGTTGGAAATGTTGTTTTGGTTAGTAAAAAAAATAGATTTTATATGTAAGTGGCCAATAATTGTAGCTGGCCCACAATAGGAGGTTTTACCCTAGCTTTTTATTTAAATACATTGATTCTATAATGTTTTCATTCCTTCCTATGTATGATTCTGAAAACAGATTATATAAAGACCGATTATTAAACGACTATAAAAAACTTAAAGCTTAAAAAACCTCGGAAAATAAATGATTTGAATGATTTACTTACAAATAGTATTTTTGAAATTTCCACAAGCATTGTATATTATACATTTAAAACATTGAGAGTGAAACCATTTTCACAAAAATTTATATTTAGTTATTTTTTAGAAAGTACTGGAATTGAATAACTTTTAAGATTTAATGATGAAAACATACTCTCCAATAAAAGAGTTAGAAAAATATTTAAACAAGCTTTATTACATTTTTTTCTAAAGCTAAAATTATGTTTTATGCGTAAAAAATCTCAGGAGAAAAATCATCAGGTAAAGATACTTTCAAATGAAGAAGTATATGTACGAGTCATAATAAATACCTATTATCAATCACGTAAGTTTTTTTCGTCTTATTCTATCCAAATCTGCAAAAACTTATATGTCGTAGGCATAAGTTGCACAAGAACACTGCTTAAAAATAAAATACATGACAAGGAAATTAATACTTAATATAAAAGTGTTGAGACGAACTCCGTTAGGAATCATATATATTCAATAAATACAATTGTTACATAGATTCAAAATTCTATAACTTATTACAAAACCGATCGAACGATTCGAAACTTTATCTCAACTGTTTTATTTCCAAACATTTGTCTCGACAGAATTACTTTGTATGTTATATATCTGATATATCTCACATATTTTTTATTAATAAAATATCCATCACTCTATGAAACTTTGCAATATCGGCATTCTTATTTAACTTTGTGTATTGAACTTATGGGAGTGGTAAGCAAGCACCTTAAGGTATTTGAAACTTGGAAAGCTCACGTAGAGGCTCTCAAAAAAGTCACACCGTATAAAACGTAGGGGCGGACGAACGAAGATTCTTGGGGGTGAGTTGCTGACGCCGAAAAACTACGGTCGAACGGGTTAACAATGGAGGCGCCTTCATCAGTGATGGAAAAATAAATTAGCCACAATTTTGATTATAAATAAATTTCAGCAGCGTTAATGACTTTTTTGGTTTTGACTTAGTGATTAATTGAATTGGTTTTCCCTTGGCAGAGTTACTCCGTTTAAATTAAATTTAGGTAAAAATAATAAAACATTTTTAGTACTTATTCCACATTGAATCGGGACCGCTCAGGGACGGATCAGGATCGCGAGGACTATCAACTGAAATGCTCGCGATGAGCGAAACCGCTCTCGATCTCAATAAATTCAACGTGGAATAACTACTAAAAGTTTGTTATAATTTTGACTGTAATGCCAGTGAGCACCATAAAAGTGATTTTAAGATGTCTAAGCACTAATTATTACAATAAGTTTTAGTTGATATCTATTTACACTTCACGCCATCTTCATACCTGTGTTTTAATTATTTAGTTTAAATATATATTTATATCAGTATAAGATATATATAAAAATATATGCTGAATTAATAGTGTCAACATAACATCCTAAATTGTATGTAAAAATAAATTAGTCAATGCGATAATTCCGGGTTGGGTTGTTCTTTTAAAAAGAAGCATTCACAGTATTATTTATTAATCGTAAAATCAAATACGTCGAAATTATTATGATTGGGTTCAATTAAGTGTCCTCGGTGTAGTGGTTTGATTCTTCGAACAACTCATTTTGCTAGAACAACTCGATCCAAAATTATCTTATTGAATAATTTGTTTTATGTAAGTAATGAAAAATACAAATTTTCATCCGATTACCAAACAACTCTTGAAATGGAAAATCTTCAAATATTGGTATTGATTTCGATAATTGGAAATTGTTTGATGAAATGTTACGCACTACTGCAATAAACCGTGGGTCTACATTCTTATAGGTCGCGTACCTGAATCGAATGAATACACAAGCTATACAAAGGATTCACTCTTATATAAAAACAAACCATTTTTCCCTCGGTTGTAATCTGCTTTACTAAACGTTTCTCTATTAATTATATTATACTATATAATAAACACGGTCGATTGATGAAAATGACACTGGAGATCGTGTCAGTAATTCGACTGATGCTTTTTTAATGCGTGTCCATGAGCCCCCGATGAGGAGCGTATGAGGTTTGAAATCGATCATTTCACCCCAAACAAAAGTGGTTTGAAAAAAATAAATAAGAGCTGACAGCTGATCACACTTTTAAACATGGTAATGAAAATCACAGATATCCATGACTTTGGAACAAAAGCTATGTGCTATCTATTCGCCTTTCGGTAATGCACGAATGTCTTGCACTTGAAATGCCTTAAGATGCCGAAAAGTGAAACCCGGGTCGTTAGTGACCCAACTCATGAAAAAGTACAAAATTCAAACGAATCAGATTTTATATTTAAATTCCATCAAGCACTTTTAGTCGAAATTCCCGTTTTAATTTGTTTCATTGGCTGTGACCTCTCAACTGTTTGGCTACTAACTGATTTCTAGATCAGAAAACTACGGCTCATATGAATTTCCTCAAAAGATCCGTCCGTCTATATAACAATAGAAAAGGGGAAATATAGTAGGGGTTGTATTTTTATACTCTCCTCCCTTAATGTAATTTCGTTTCCGATAAAACTCTATCACACGGGTCATGATCACAAATAAGCCTCATACGAATTTATAAGTTTTAGGAGTAAGTAACCGTGATTTCGGCTATACTGACCATTTACCTCGGGCTTTTTTTTACCTACGTACAACTATCCATTACCGAAGAATATCGTGGTGCCTAATGGTTATACGATGGGAAACATTCTCTATTACATACCTAAATGTTAACTTTTCTCTACAATACATATCCAATGCTTATATTTATAATGATTAATAAATTTAATGTCAATTTTAATTTTGTTTAATATGATGAAGTGTTTGATTAAATTACAAAGATGGTTTGCTTAGTCGTGTACCGGTATTTTTTTACAATGTATTTTTGACGCGTAAAGAATTTTGTTAATAAATTCGTCTCGTTTTATCTTTTTTAACTTGACAAAGATACATAAAAATAATTTGTGTTTAACCAGGGCTACAATTTTAATTGTTCAATCACAATAATTGGGCTGATTTTACATTTCTCAGTTATTACAAAACGGTTTTGTACAGTATTCTATTTTCAAGCTGGATTCAAAATATCTTTATAACCGGTAACTCTCAACATTATATAATTAGTTTAGTTTTCAACAGGAAACAGTTGCACCCAAACATTAGTGTTTTTCTTCTTTTTCCGCTTGCTTACAAATATTTGTATATATCTTTGAATACTTATTACTTATTTATAACTAGTCGGCAAACGTTGCAATGCCACTCAAAGAAATAAAGCGTTTTTGTTTATTGAAGTGCTTTCGGATGCACAATATTATAGATAAATAATTTCGATTTAATTTCACTAACATTGATCGATATCGATGACATTTGCCGTTTGACGTTTGCTGTTTGAAAATCGGAATAAATGTTTAGATAAACTTTGTAAGGAGTCCATATGCTGGAGTGGACGTGGTTAAAAATATATACATATATTTTCTCGGTGTGAGTTTAATTTCGATGATTTACTTCTATACAAATAACAAAAAAAAATATTTTAACCCTTCAAATTAGTATAAAAATATAATGTTTTGGTAAGTAAACAAAAAAATAATATGTTATTACTGATTTTTTGAAGCGTTGAATTTAATAAAGGAAAATTAATTGAAAATGTACCTCCTAGATTATTAATTGCCCAAGCGCTTCGTGAAATATCAACTAAGCGCTTGATTGTAAGTATCTCCAAATTTCATATAGTAAACCCAATTCGAATATTGGCGGAGGAAACCATTTTTTCCGCACAATTAAAATTTGCAGCCAGTTCATAAATTAATGTTCTCATGACGTGGAGAAATAATTTTACACAGATTTATGATTTATCATATTCCCAAACTTTTCAAAATTTCGTCATGCGACATAAATTTATAATAAAATACATTGATACAATCAAAGGATTAGCTAAAAAAAATTACATGAACTTCATACCAATCTATAGTAACTAAAAGTAATGCACGATCGTATCTCTATTTTTTTTGTATTTCTATATTTAAAGAAATGTAGAAGATTTCAAACATATATGAAATCTCGAAAAAATCTAGTTTTCGCTCTCTGTCTATCATAATTTATTATTTGTATGCTCAAAATTTCTGGTTTTTTTTTCATTGTCTTACCGCAATTTTGTAGACGAATCTCCTTTTCCGTAAAATAAGCTTTTAAATATTTTTTTCATTTTTTATTGGTACAAATGTTAAGCTAAAGAACTATCATTTATTACTTGTCAGTATTTTTGTCAAAAAAGCAGATTTTTTTTCTCCCTCTGATCAGATTTTTGATTTTTGAAGATTTGTTCATAATACATTTAGAAAACTAAATTTTGTAATTAATATTAGCAATTAATTAAGGATTTGACTGAGGGTGCTTGATGGAATTTCAATATCAAATTTGAATTGTTTGAATTTTGTACTTTTCTATGAGTTTTGTCGATAACGACCCGGGTTTCGCTTATCGGCATATCAGTTCAAGTATAGCCATGGCAAAACTCATGGAAAAGTACAAAATTCAAACAATTCAAATTTAATTTTAGCATGCTGTTTTGCTTAGCAAAAGAAGAAATTTTAATCAATTAAACTATGTTATACTGAATGAAATATCATTGAAATGTTTTAAATACCGAAGAAACATTGTCTATGTTATTGAACTACAGATTGAATTTAATCTTTATGTTCGATATCTACATTTATATCACCCGTTTTTCGAGCCACCGCTTTACCCGACAGATGTTTGCATAGTTTATTAATCATTCAAGTCATGGTGAAAACACACGGATACATTACCCTCCACAGAGGTGTGTGGTGCTAATTATTGCAAACACACACTTCGTGTCAGTGCTCATTCGATTGATTTTGCTAACGAACCGAATTCATCTACAGTTTGAAGATACAAGCTAATAATGAGTATCCGACATGACATAAACGTTTTTTAAATGCACATATATATTTTTATCTTAGTGTCGAAAAAAAACATAAAAAAGACAATATATACTATACGAGTTTTCGGGATGGGAATCTGGTGAGACAATTAGATTTTTTTTTAATTCAAAGTATATATAAAAATAATAAAGTACATTTTTAGTACTTATTCCACATACAATTTATTGGATCAGGACCGGTTTCGCTCATGGCGAGCATTATCAACTGATAATGCTGATACTCTGTTATCAACTGATCATGCTCGGCATGAGCGAAACCGGTTCTGATCTAATAAATTTTATGTGGAATAAGTATGTATGTACTGAAAATGTGTTATTATTTTTATTATAATCCCATTCCGCCAAGTATTGACAGTGAACACCTTAAAAGTGATTAAAGTATGTATATATATTTATACTGCATATTGTTAGTTCATTTAGCAATTATTATTTTTTTTCAAATTAACCTCCCACTACTAGTCAGGATGTTACTAATAAACTCTTCATAATAGTGATAATATATGAAATCTAGTTGAGATAAATTTCAATAGCAAAAATTAAATCACTGTTCACTTCTTACAAAAGGGATTCGAAGATGTAGCGGTTGATGGTTGGAACAAGTACACTATTGGATTAAGTAGATTTTAAAATTGTAATATTTTCCTGATGAAAGAAGCATACTTTCAGCTGATTGTAAATATATTGGTCACTTTGGTGTCGGCTGTATCCTTTTTTAATGGATAATATATTATGCAAATAAACTAACGCAAATATATTATACGTCATCATTAACCGATAACATTATGGTCGATATTGATTTTCTCCGAACAAAACCATACATTTACATGCATTTGCGAACAAGCTCACATTATATCATAATATAATATAACAAAGCCAAATTGTTCACTATAATATTCTGGTTTTCGCCAAAACTCATTTTCAACTATCAGCCGTAGACATAGGAAACAATTACGCATTGTAAGTGCTTCGTAGAATTTCACACTGAAAGACGTTCAAATTATCGTAGAATATTGTTTAGTTGTTGCCATGACAATTTTTGGTTTTACCGCAATTTTCGAGTATTCATTATTAAACAATCTAGTTTATCGACCTAAAGTTTTTAATCATACATAATTGTGTGGTATATATTTCCGGTCTATCGACATTTCTTCGTCCTAGTTTTCACATTCAAATGTTTGAATATCAGAATGGACATAAATTTAATCAATTTATAGATTTAAATTTAACGACGTGGGTGTCTGTAATGCATTTATCTTTTCCAAAATACTGTCTCATATTCTACTAACGGATCGTTGAAATCTTCTCTTTCTGTAATGAAAGGATACTTACAGCCCGCCATTTCTTTGCGAGAAGATAATATTCTTTTATCTTCAGGCTTAAGTTTTCTTGACGATTTCTTTCAGAACTATTTGTTCATATGAAGTATTAGAATAACTTTACAACGACAATTTTCTAATCCTTCAATGTCACACTTAAAAAAGACATCGGCACAAAAACATTTCTTAAAAATGCTTATGAATATTTATAATCAATTGTCTGTAAATTATCTTTAAAACTTTTAATAAAAAAAATCCAAAGCTTCGTACAGCTTGAAATATATCCTGATCGACACACTTACATCAAATCACCATGGAAATTCAAAAAAAATGCTAGACGGTGTACCCCTCACCACCCGCTACAGACAAAAAATCGCTACCGTGTCACACTGTGCGTATTGCGTGACACGGTAGCTTTAAAAACTTAGAAATGAACTAAAATATTTTTCTTTATTATTAAAGAAACAAAATATTTAGCTGTTAATTTCAAAAAAATGTTTTTTAAAGAATTTTTACGTTGACAACAAAGGTATTCCTTTAATAGGTCCTTTAATAAACTCATCAAAGACAATGAATATCATTGCGAAGTTTTAAAAAATAGCCACCTAATTTAATTTAATAAATCTAATTGCCTATTTAATATATCAAAAGCATGTTATTTTATGCCTATTTTAATAAATTTCGAAATTAACAAGCAAAAAAAAAACACTTCAAAGGTACAGCAACAGGAGTTTGAGCAAATTAAATCTTGTCATCGCTATTAAACACTGTTTTTATTTTTATATACGTCAAATTGAAAGGTCATTTTTACCATTTTCTTAGCTGAATACTGTGATACGCGCTCTCTCATTAAGGAAGTGACACATCCTGTGTTGTCAAGTGCTCAGAGCCTTGGTTTGAAAATATAAGGGTAATCATGCAAACCATGTATTTATTTCAAATGCTTCAATTTGTCATTTATTTGAGATCTTTAGCGATTTCTTTCTCGTTCGCGCGAATTTCCGAAGTCTTTGATTAATTCATCTAAATTAAAAAGCCAACTTAATTAATATAACAAAAATACAAAAACATTGATATATATAATCACCATTAAGTCATTCTAAGCTAAAATCTGAAAAAGATAATCAATTAAGAGTACACTCAAACCTCTTTTTTTTCGATTTCAAAGTTATGCGCGGTTGTTTTTTACACATTTTTTTATTTCATTAAATATATTTTTGGGACTATATAAACTTTCATATGGAATTACGTAAATAGCAGCGCGTTTTTCAAGCACTGATCGTGCAAAATCCAGTGTTTCACTTGTTTATTACAATGTGACCTTGACACATGCGTTCTTTTACATATTACGTACTAAGTCATATTAAGTCATAGCTTTTTTGTGCGATATTGTTTTGTGCGGTGTCCGTGGAACGCATCTAGCGCACAAAAGTTTAGGTGTAAATTAAACATAAAACATCAACAACATAAATCGATATACCGAAAATGGCAACTAAAACAAAACAAAAAAATCAGTAAATAAAAGATTTCTTGAATTTAAGCTTTTAACAGCAGTCTCGAGGGTTCATATCGAGGGTTAAAGTTTTTTTTCAGCATATTCACTACAAAAGCAATGTTACAATAATACCGATAAAACAAATTATTTATCGGTTTATTTGTTCAACAATCTCAATACTTTTCTTTTACAGTATTCTCTGTATCCGTTTGAAACGTTCTGAAATTTATCAGAACGGGAAAATGATGTAAAAAAATATCGGAAATCTAAAAACAGATGTCGCTCCGATGTCGCATTACGCTCATCGATAGTTATATTAGATTATGATAGTCACAACCCTCAGCCGTGAGAGCGAAATAGAGTAAAAGAAATATCAATAATTTAAAAGCGTGTTCCCAATTTTCAAAACACGAAAATATCGCAGTATCTCAATACCGTTGGGCTTCAGGGGCAAATATATATTTTCCTGAAATTTATTATTTTTTGTTTGATTAAGGAAACGAGCCGCTGACGGGAGACGATTTTTCTGATTACCTATACAAGAAATGATTACTTTTTTATTTATTCAGTCAAATAAGTATTTGGTTTTACTCAAACGTACGCATAAACATAAAACGATGTACCTACATTCCTTCGATAAAAAGCGATATCAAAATCTCCTCATAAATTGAAAAACATTTTGGGTTTGACGTTTGAAAATACATCAGAGATGAAAAATAAAAAATGTAAGAGCTGATTATTGATTTTATTTTTTCATTTTATATTTCCATGTTTACCATTAATTTTTTTATACTCCATAATATATTGCTTTTTGAGATATTTGCAGTAGCATTAGTATTAAACCAGTTCGCAACATCATCGTTTATATACTTAAATCGTAATATATATAATACATATTTTTACGATATCGTTTTATGGTTGTGATCGGTTTCAAGTTTTCAAAATAAAAATTAAGAAAATTCGACTTTTCCAGAATTTTCAATTGACAAAAAAGTGCGAAGTGAAACATTTTTCTGAATGGTTATAGTAATTGACAACCATAATATCATATGGATTAATTCATACGAATAATTTATCTATATGATTAAATAAACAATTTAATAAAAGATGTTAAAATTTGGATATTTTTAAGGCAGAGATGCGATAATATTACGCATTCAACGATATCGTCGACATAGAAGATTCTTTTTTGAAGCACTACAAAATATGAAATAAATGTAAATAAAAGCATACATATCATGACGAATCGATTGATTAAATCTGTTAAGCTTGCTTAATTCAAATACAAATAATAGATAAACATTATAATAATGAATTTGTTTCTAAGTAAATTGTATGGACAAACTCATGGCGAGCCTTAACCTCCATCAAACACTTGCCATTCCTAGACGGCCGAATTCTGCCGTTGTTCAATTGTGTGGTCAAATATCCTCTAAATCAGCAGTTGGCAACCCAGAACTTGCGAGCATCCAAGTGTTTGTAAACTATTAAGGTGCTCATTACAAACGAAAGAATTTTATTAGAATCGTAAAAACCTTAATTAAACAACAATATATGCTTCTTTATTGTAACTGAAACTAATGCATGAAATTATGCCTGACGCCGATGCGCGATGTGTTTGACAAATATATTCAAAATAGAACATATATAATATTTAAAACAAATTTTAAAAAAAATAGAGAATTTTATGGCATTAACATAATGATACTAATAAGGTGCAATCAATCAGATTGGGATTTTTCCTTTATAAGGGACGCCTGAGGCAGCAGGTAGCTGAGGTAGTATCATTATGTTATTGCATTGTTTTGATTCTATCACCCCCTTCCTTGTTTCCTTTAGAAGGAAAAAAACCCGTAATCCATTTTGTAATTTCATAATTTAAAATGTTAGAATTAATCTTGCTTCATTACTCAAGCAAACTTTGCGATAGTAAGTCTGAAGATGCCTCTGAAAGAGGCGAAACACGTGTCACAGTTAGTTACACAATACGTGGAATAATCAAAGTTATTTTAAATTTTATTCTAAAATGAACTTCCACAAAGTTACCGCCGAAACCATCGAAAATATTAAGAAATTTTACCCGTTGTTTGAAGTAAGCTTGTCTGGGCTTTAATTACCTACTACTGAAAAGGTTGCAAGCCACTATTATAAGCTTTTGTGAATGAGTACATTCATTTAATGTTTGGTCATTCCGGGTCTTCTTTTACGCTAAGGAAATTAGTGTACAGCTAGTCTTGCTGATAATGTTCATATTATTCAGGATCTCTAATGTATATGTAGGTGTATCTTTTCTGAAATAACGTGAAGGAAAATTATAATAAGATTACATATTCAGCTTGCGCAAAACAAGGTTTGAAAAGGAAAACAAAATAGTTTGTTTTGTGTTAGTTTTATGTATATTAAATTATTCATTACTTACTCAGCCCTGTCAAAATATATATTCTTTCGAAAATATTATGAATATTGCGTATCTTGATACATCGATTGTCAATTATAACGGCTTTAATAACCTCGACATCATTACAAAACCTAAGATACATCAAGAGGGTGGGTCATTTGTAATACGATATATAAAAAACTAAAGTGTTTTTGAATATACCGATAATTTTATATATGTAAACCTGACCGACCGACTTCGAAGATAAAAAAAAAGTGTGAATGGAAATGGCTGGAACGCCTGCTGCTGATTCTTTATACATAGTTACATTTTCTTCAAACTGAGAGGATCCCAGTAGGCTGGATGACTGACGGTTACCGTCAATTGGGTACACTGGGCGGATCTTAAGAATGCAAGCATGGCATGGAAGCAAGCTAAGATTGGCAGATGACAGAAAATCTTGAAAGTTCCGCATCATTACGTATTCTCCATGTAAGAAGCGGATACATCTTTAGAAGAATGTATCTATTTATTATATTTCTTACTCAATAAAAACGTTGTATATGGCCCTGTCAAATATATTGAGTAGATAGGAAATATTTTATTCACGAATTTATTATCAATGCGGCAATAATGATCACTATTGAAAGTTCATTCAATCGATCTTAATTTTCAGTTATTACCTAATATAAGAATCAAATATTACACTAAAGGTATTGTTAGATAATAATATTACGAAAATTCCTTTTCGGTGATTACAGTAATGTCTGGTTTATGTAAGTCTATAAAATGTAAAGTCTTTTTGCTTTGTACAAATGGGTACCTTTTTGTAAAATCGGAAGTTGTTCATCTCAAACACTGAACACATTCGGATGTTCGGAGGCGTCTGTGAAATTTCCACTAAGAAAAATGGACACGGAAAGTAGCTCGATATATTTTATTTTACTCTGCCCGGCACGTAAATTTATTCGCCCTGTTTTAGAGGATAATAACTTACATCATTGAAGAAAAATTCAGACTCAGTAATCTATGTAAATTGTCTGTTTCTATTTCCGCCTCTTTCTTTTTAATCCAAACCTGTCAGACACCGAACTTACTCAAATCAAAAACAAAAGAATCGCAAACAATGACCGCATAATAAATGATAACGTTCGAAATAAAAATGTTGAGTAAACAGTTTGGCTGACTGTGTGTGATAAACAAAATAGTTTTTATGGTATACAACACTATACTTATGTCACACTTTCTTATAACATTATTTTAATATATATTTTACTAGTATTGCTACCTGGCGTCGCTCGGACTAAGCGACCAATAATTATTTAATGTTATATCATTCGACATAATTATATCACAAAATCTAACATCCAAAATAGAGTTAAAATAAAATCACAAACTTTATTTAATTTGATGACAGCCCCATTCTCGCCCATTAAAATGTCCAAATTCAAGGAAAAGAAATGTCAAATAATACCTTCACGTAAATAATAAACATTATTATATTAATAAAAGCCGGGGAAAAGTTGGTAGAAGACTAATCTATTACATTTTGACTAAATGTCTTCGCCGATAAAAATTGAAACATATTTCTTTCATATTCGTTTTTATGGCAACTTGCAACAACAATGCAAAAGGGAATTACAGACCCACATACATACATACGCCGTTTCGGTTTTATATATAAGGTTAGATAAAACGATTTAAGTGAGGTGATTATATCTATGTGTTTTTTAACTATGTGTTCTTAAGATTTATTATTCCAACATAATCTAACATAATGCTTCTTAAAATTTCACATTTGTGTCACCTATCTTAATTAAGGATTTCGACTGAGGGTGCTTCATGGAATTTCCATATCAAATTTGATTTGTTTGATTTTGTACTTTTCCATAAGTTTTGTCGCTAACGACCCGGGTTTCGCCTTTCGGCATCTTCAGGCATTTCAAGTGCCCGGATGTACTAGAAATGCCTGAAGGTGAAATTTCACCTATCTTAGTTTTATCAATCCTGCATTTCAAAATCTCCGGCTGGGTCAAAGTTCTCACATCTTGATTTTACCACTAATGTTTTAATGTGAGTAGGCTTTGGTTTTTTGATCGCTCATTCTCTTCTTTCATTTATACACATGACAAACAGCCAATCTTCTGAATTAGTGATACGTTTGGAATTTGTTTACGACATCTTCAAACCTTTGCAGTAAATATAAATATATTTTTATCCATGTCCGCTCCCAACTTGGAACCTACAATTACATATCTCACCATATGTATTTGTTTTCTAGGAGAACTTCCTATTTTCCAGTTGTTCTACCTTTTTTTTCGAAGAGAGTAGGGGATTGAAAGGATACGAGGTCGAGGACAGGACTAGTGATGAGCTTTTTGGAATCGGGACTAATAAATCGACTGAAAAATACTGCTCGTACAGGGACTTGAACCTCTGAGGTTCGTCACGGAAGTCAACGACGTTGGTCAATGCACCACGAACCCGGCAAAAAAAATGGCTAGCATCGTCAAAACATTCTCATCGATGAACAATAAAGTTGTATAGAAATACATGTAATTTTACAATGAATATTTAAAATTGTAAAATAAATATGGCAAGTGTCTAGCACAGTGGTTCTCATGTGCGGCTACCAGAGGATTTTGCTGCGGCCACCAACAGCTTCATAGATTATTTCATATTTAATAAAAATGTGTTTTACAAGTTGATTTGTCAATAAAACACTGAAAATTAAATGTTTCGTATTTTGTATTGTGCATCAATAAATTTTAGTCAGAAAAAACTCAAACACATATATGTTTTTGACAAAAAAGGCAACACAAAATTTGTGTGCGGCCACCAGACATTTCTGTAGGACCGCTGATGTTCCTAATGCGGCCACAGCCAAATTTTACGTGTGAACCACTGGTCTAGCACATGTTTCACACTGATAGCTATATAAAAATTTCGTATAAGGATAAATATAGCACACATTCAAATGGCACGTTATGTAAGAACATATGCATTTTAAGAACTGACAAAATAAAGAATTAAAAAAAACACACACACAGATCCACTGCGAAAACTAAAACTTGAAATAAAATTGTAACCAAGTCGTACGACTACGAATTTGGTGCTGCATAAATCATCTGCGACTTAAGACTTCTTCCCAGTTTCCGAGGAGAGTTTTCTTTATTTTATTAATGTGGCCATACTTGCGGGTGGAATTTATGGCACGGGAAATACGACATTTTCCGATGGGGTCACGATTTCACGCAGACCATCCGTTCGTTCTTATAATTAACAGGGCCCTACTTATCACAAACAAAATTAAGACAAGCTCTTCTAACAATAATATTATAGTATCATAGAGATCACGATTGAAATGTGCCTTGATAATAGAGGTTAATTTACTTTTAAAAAAGGTATTATTATGTTATGCTGTGTATGTTCTCTCATTTTTATTCGTGACATATAATTTATTATTTTGGAGTTCTTTAGCGTGAATAATCACTACAAAAATTAACTCTCCCAGCAATAGAGACTCCAATAATACTCGAGTATTTTGAAAAATACTCGTAATTGTTAAATGAACATTCATTTCCAAATTTTATTTTTTTATTCAAAGAAAATATACATAAAGTTTAGCCCTTACGTTTAACTGAGTCTAACGCGTGGGTTTTACTGTCAGATAATATTTTTTTTAAACGGTTTTGCCGTTGAATCTATGCGAGAATATCTTATGTTACTTTTGCTTTGGGTCCTGCTGACTGATCTTATCAATGACAAGAGATAAATAAAACATTGAAAAATAAACTAAATAAGATGATTTATTTATTTATCATCACAAATTTGATTTAATGATATATATTTTGTTCAGTCTACTTGTTTTTTTACGTATGATATTGATGTTAAAAAAATGCGATTCAAATGAGTCAAAACATCATACAAAAAATATTCATCCCTTACAATATAAGTTAACTTTATTGCATCTTGACTAAGTACATGTTATTTATCATTTGGTGACTATGAGACGTCTTGAAGAGAAATGTGGTATTGTTGGTACAGTATTTCACTATGATCTTCGCTATGTTGAAAATTTTCTACACTATCTTCTTCCGTGTAAACTTTGTCACATGTGTAGTGTAGCGTTTCAAAGCTTTTTCCTGTACTTAAATGAAGTTTTCTGTAGAATTCTTTGAACCGTTTCGTATAATCAAAGTAATAATAACATTTCGAGTAAATAAAAAAGTTTTAAAAATAAATAAAAAAATAATTTTAGCAATCAATAGTAATCACAAGTATCAACCGTAATGACATATTATTAAATAATATTTAAAGTGGGACCGATTGCTCGCTTCTACTTTATGGGTTTAACCCTTTCAAATTATTGCAACTTATAAGTTAATAATTTGTAACGTTGACGTCATTAGTAGTATATTTATTGTTTGATTTTTCTATCAGCCTCCCCCTCCCTACTTCCTGTAAAAACGAAAAATTCCAACCACCATTTTGTAATTTATCATGTGAGAAATAACTCTTATTTTATTACTCAAGCAACGATCAATGATAAGGCTCGATGTGAGCGAAACCGGTCTTGAAAGATATAAATCTAATTTGGAATAAGTACAAAGTACAAGTGTTATTATTTTTTAACTCAAGCAACCTTTACGAAGTAATTAAGTATGAATATGCTTCTGAAAGAGGAGAAACAGGTGTCACGAATAGTAACACAACGCGAGGAATAATCTTAGGTTTTTTTATATAGTATATTATTAAATGTCCTGCTTATTTTTAGACGTTTCATGTGTTTTAATGAAGTTCTATTACAAGAAAAATTTATCTCGATCTTTTTTGCACTGACTAACTGTTAGTCTAAGATACAAGACCAAACCGAACTTTCAGACACCCATGTCTACGATAGTTTAATACTACAGAAACGACCTTCAAATTATTGATACGAAACACAGTAATAACAGGATCTTAAACAAGCAACAGTGAAGAATTTTTCTCGATACGGGTAATGCACTTCCTGGGGTGAAACTGAAACAATGATGGACTATCTTTATCACTCCGGGTGAGTCTATTTGAGAAAACAGGGAAAAGGGATCTGAAATGAACACTCAAGGTACACTGCAGATTGCCAAATAAGTGCTGTTGTCAACAAAAAGCGTGACTGCAAACGATCCCATTTGCTTTTAGAGAAGAGACAATATAAAAACTTGTCAAATAGACCGAATTCTTTAATCTCTGTTTGAAAATTTCTCTATTTTACTGCGGCAAACGTTGGTTATCCTATATTGGCAAGAGTGAAACTTTTTCCACGCTGCCTAACAGGACGAAGTAAAATTAAACCGTACACTCTGGCGGAAAAAAGGGTAATTACTGCCGAGTTTAACATGTTACACAAACTCTACTAATGCTATCAACAGTGGGAGCCATTTGCATAATATATGCTCTTGGTTTTTTCACTATAATTATTATTAAAATTTCATGCCAAAAAAATGTGGTATTATTTTGCTACCTTTGATAACGGAATGTCAGTAATTGTATGCATAATCTTGCTTTCGATTGCAATTGTGAAAGCATAAGGTATAGCAATCCACTTTAGATTTTCTGTTTGTCTCTTTTCTGTGTGTTTTATAAATTACGTCCTAGTTTAACTCAATTCATATATTGTTGTGCCATGTCCTATCCCACTGTGTATATTTATTGACTCATAATGGAGTTTACCTCAACAGACGTTTTCTACTAGAACAACTTGTTACTCGGTTTCTCAACCTCTCTAGTACGAAGAGAGTAGGGATAAAAAATCGGGTTAGGACAGGACTAGAGGTTGGCTAATCGTTCTCACTACGTCTGATTTGTATGATCAGATGAGTGTGAGGAAGTTTTATATGACACCTACATCCATGTATCCGAACAGAAATGAATAAACCGATTGACAAATCAATCATCGAAACTGCATGGACTACGACTCAAACCTATGAGCACCGAAATCAAAGGCAACGATTTTGACAATCGGACACGGCTACTATTAAATAAAAAAATATTAATTAGGTGAAGTACAGTCAATTCGGGTAATTTTGGACGTCAATATAACATTGGACAAAACTTGAGCAAGAATCGTTTATTTTTTTTCTGCTGACTAGTAATCGGGATCATTCTTGCGATTTATGAATATAACAAATCGATCTTTTGTCTTATATATGATCAACAAAAGAAGCCACAGTCACCTTTAAAATTATTTTTAAAACGAAAATTAAAATGACATGTGCGGCGCTTGTTTTTCGAAGGTCTTTTTCAATTCATCATCAGAAATTATTCAAATGCTCTAGGAAGGTAATTTTTGTTCGAAACTATTATTTTATCCTTTATATTTCACAAAAAAGATTTTTTTTTAACAATTTCATGCTGTTTCTCAGCAAAATCTTATTAAATTGTGAAGAGGTTGCGAAAAGATCTTATTACTGGACATTTGCATTTTCATTTTAAAAATAATTTTAAAGGTGAATGTTCCTTCTTTTGTTCATAATATGTACATACGACAAAAGATCGATTTGTTATATTCATCAATCGCAAGAATGATCCCGATTACTAGTCAGCAGAAAAAAAAATGTTCAAGTTTTGTCCAATGTTATGTTGACGTCCAAAGTTACCCGAATTGACTGTACCAAATATTTTAGTTTATAAATTTTCTGTAGTAATATAAGTTCTCATTTAATTAATTAAATATTTTTTAAATAATGAGCAATAATAATGTAGTGTACCTTATGGCGTAAAAATATTATGAAACCGTTATCTAAAAACTTTGTGCAACTGTGTTTTTGTTATTGTAGAACCTTTTTGGAAATCAATGGTCCAGCTTTGTTTACTTAGTCATTATTAAGCAGCATATGTTTATTCTACCTACAAATATATGTTTAATTAAAATAACACATCGCCTAAATCAACATTCACTGCATAAACAAAATATCCTCGATGTGGGATCCTCCAATCGGTAATCTTTATTAAAAAACATATTACTTTTCAATTAAAATTTACGGGTGCTGTTAATTTTGTATTATTTCAGTAGCATTATCGACGCGCACAATCAAAATGTCAAAATATTCATCATTTAAACATATTCATCTAAAAAAAACAATGTTTAACACTTGCTTAGCCATACAGTAAAAATATCAGTCGGTTGAGCCATTAAAATGAACGAAGAAAATAAGAAAATGTTTGCATACAAAATCAAAATTTGTTAGGTTATAGTGACATCTGTCTTATTTGTTGTAAATTGCTAAGAAGTGCACAGCAAATCGCCTTGGAAGGTTATAGCGTTGAACAACGTGTGCAAATCATCAAAGTCACTGCTCCGTACGCAATACGTCATCTTTAGCAACGAGGCCCATTTTTGGATAAATGGATGGAACAAGCAAAATTGACGAATTTTGTGTGATTCCAATCCATACGAGATACACCAGCAACAAACTTATACCGAGAAAGTCACTGTTTGATGTGGATTTTGGTCCAGCGGAATCATCGGTCTGTACTACTTCCAAAACGAAACCAGCATTGTGGCGTAAACAGGATGATACAAATACCGATAACGTGTGGTTCCAACAGGACGGCGTTACGTTTCACACAGCACATGCCAAGATGAACATTCTACACGAGAGAATGCACTTATTTAAAGAGGCTTTGCTAAATAGCATTATTCAACTGCTTCAATTCATTTTTTTGATATTAGAAATGGGGTGGTAATACTAACGTAATTACTGATCGATAACGAAATATGTGCCTTGAAAGCTAACAAATAAAAATTAAGATGACGACGACAATCCTTTACCATTCAGCATAAATATTTTATTTAAAGGTATAAAGCTTTTATAGGATTTAATAAAACTCTTCATGTAAAGAGACCCATAATTTTATAGAAGTCTGAAGTATAATTGATGAATTTAATAGAGCATTTCATGCTATCGTGAAACTGTAAAAGATTCGAGAGAAAAAAGGTCGAAGCAACAAATAATAAAAGTAAGTACTATGGAAAAATAATTTATACTTTTTTTTAAAATACATTTATCAATACTTGATTGTATGATTTCAAAAGCAAATGCTTTACGTAAATATAAATATTAGTATTTATTTGTAATATTATCTCTTGTAACTATTTTCACTCTCGCATCACATTCTGTTTTCCAGTCATAAAGCCTAATATTTTTAAAAAACTGGTTCTTATTAAAGGAATGTGAAACACAAAAGTTTCTCTAAAAGTTATTCAAATGTACATTAGTAAAATTATAATTGCTAAATTCCTGTAACTACGTTGAAACGTTTTTTTTCTTTTGTGTAAGTACTACAAATTACAATTTTTGAGTATAGGTGGCCAATTACACATTTATGATTATGAACTCAAAAAAAAAACAAAATTCTGTCAAAAGTTTATTTTATCTACTGCACTCATGTATAGTACCATAGATTAAACTTTTCAATAGTCTAGTGATTTTAACAGCACTATTCACTAGTTATATTATGAACAAGGTAGAAGTTCCACTTGTTACCTCTCGCTTAACACTCTCTTTCACACACACGCTCACTGTCCGCGCATTGTGTACGAGCGCAGTGCTGTGCAAAGCAAACAGACAGACTGACGTATAAATCAATAAGAAATGTATTTGAAAATATATATTGACACCGCCTTATGTGGTAGGTCATCAGAACTCTCTCGAACGATCTATTGTTCACCTCAGTCAATGAGTCAGTCGATATCAGGAAATAAATTCATTCTTATAATAATCTATATTGCAATCTATAGCGGTGCAATGTAGAGTTATTTCAATTTCTCTTATCTCTTGACGCCCGACAATGCATGTGCTTCATAAAAAGTTCATAAGGCGATAAATCATCCCTTATCAGCGGGCGCATGTGTTAACGATTTTTGAAACGACCATTGTTTTTTCTTTCTAAAGTAACCGTTTGTTTTCATACAGCAGTGAGAGATTGGACGGCATTGAGAATGCACGTGCCTAATCCTCTCCCTAAGAATTAAATTCGAGTCAAATTCCTGATATCTTTTTCGCTATCGTAATATTTGTGTGTTGTATAACGTCTGTGTAAACCATAAACAATTAAATAATGGATGCTAACCGCAACCACATAACGCTTTGAGATCGTCTTTTCTTTATAAGAGTGCCATGTTTCTCCTACTCCGTCCCCAAAATCCCTCTTCCTGAGTGTCGGATAGGAGGCTCCTTCTCGATTACGAGGGAGCCGGAATAAAGGTCTTCTCAATATTTATTTTGACATTTCTATTAATCATTTTTAATGTGATCCTATCAATACTTGGTGGATTGGATTATAGTAATAATAATACAGTTGATAATGCTCGCAATGAGCAAAGACGGTTCGGGTCTCAATAAATCCATTGTGTAATAAGTATTAAAAATGTGTTATTATCTTTATTATAATGCCATTCCACCAATTATTGACAGAGAACACCTTAAAAGGAATCTTGCTTTCGATTGCAAGTGTGCAAGCACAAGTATTAGCAATCAATCCTCTTTAGATTTTCTGTATGTCTCACTTCTGTGTTTTTTTTAATAAAAATATGTTATTATTTTTATTTCTACCAATACATATTTCCATATGACAGAAATCTCATTGGTTCGCTTTTTCTTGTTGCTCCTGTTTTACAAGCGGTTTATACCTATGATTTAGTAATCGACACATTTTCCTGTCATTTATTTTACTTCATATATCATTTTAAGCATTTTTTTTGCGGTTACATAATATTAATGTTGTATATTAATTTAGGAACTATTATAAATAAAACCCTGAAAACCGCTGATATCAAACAATTGTGATTACATCTCAGGCTTAAGGTGGCTCAGTCGCCTGACCTGAAACTGCATTAAAGCTAAGCAAATATTTGATCGGATGCATGCAGTGAGGTTTCGATTTGCGTGCAAAAGCTTTCGACAGGGCGTCGAAGGTTGCGGTCGACGCCGCAAATTAAAGTTTACGACGCCGACGGCGCTGCAGCCCTCCCCCCCTGCCAAGCCACTCGACGATGCATCGTAAACTTAAAGCTCGCGCCCGCCAACTGAGAAAGCTCCAGATCAGTGCTTCTTATCGTTTTGAAGCAATAATGAAACAAAATATTTTAATAGTTTATACAAGACTGGGATCATAAAACATAATCTTAAAAGTTCTAGCTCATAAGGCGAAACCAGCTCAGATACTTATATTTCTTTAGAATATAAAATTCACCGTTCCATTATTAACAAAAAAATACGACTCCGACTCCAACATTGACCAAAAACACGACTCCGGCTCAAAAAAAAGTTGAATTTCGTTACGTTTTTTTCTACCTATCATGTGTATTCAATTATATATCAACCAACCAATCGTGACAATAGCCAAATTTGACATATTATAAGTAAAAATAAAAAGTTCAATCTTTTCAAAGTTTCCGACTCCGACCAAAACGCCGCGCCGATTCCGACTAGGTCCAAAAAACCCCGACTCCACGACTCCGGCTCTGACTCAGAATCCACAGACCTGATTGTTATGCATCTGTTGTCTAATAGCACTATTTTCACCTTTGTCAGTGATTGCAAATACCAACTGTAAAGCACTAATGTCACGGTACTTATTTAAAAATAATAAAACATTTGCTTTACTTCATCCACAATTAGCTTAGTATGATCAGGACCAGTTTCACTCATTGCGAGCATTTCAACTATTTCCAAATTTTATCAGTCGAAAATGGTCGCGATTAGCGAAACCGGAACTTATCCTAATAAATTAATTTTAAAACAAGTACAAAAAATGTTTTATTAATATAATGCTTTTCCAAAATGTATTGCAATGAACACCCTAAAGGTGGTCACAGTACATGCTTTGAATAAGTGACGTATGATTCTGACCGAGTAGATGTGTAAATCATAGACTCAACATTTACTTCAGCGTAGGGTAATTGTAAAATATTTCATGTTATTTCTTACGGTGAAGGATTTCCAGTTTTTTTTATTCCAACGTCTCTGTATAGCTTTTCCCGTACTCTTAAGAGGGATAGTTTAATTCCATGGAGACACTGTGACAAAGAATATTGGCTTTATTCCCATTCATCTACAGCCTGTCAACTGTCACATGAAAGCCCCTAGCAGATTCCTTACGTTATATAATCTATATGACATCGTCAGATTGAAAGCAACAGCTTTACCGCGATCGGGTGGAAGTTTCTACAGACATAATATACGGTGCATATTGGAAAGCCCTGGCGTCAAGTTAACTTCTAGATTTCCAGAAGACTCAACATAAATCCTGGTGAAAAATGCCCGTCAAAAAACTCTTGATGAATTCGTTTAATTTGAAAAGGTTCTTGTTTTGTCTTTGAATTTTATTTTACTCTCCGAGAATTAGTTTCTCAACGGCGCACTCATAAAACGAGATTACGGTTGTCTTAAGATTGTTTTTCTCTTCTTAAAAAAGAACCTTATCAAACTTCTACACGAGCTCAGTGATTTTTTTGGTTAATTAAAAAAATAATTACATATAAATATATAGCCGAATAACTTTTATATCCGACCATCAAGCATGGTTTTTGTTAAATACATAACTATAAATCGTATTTTGTTGTCATTTTTTTAAATAATGTTTCGTACACAAAAGGAAACATTTTTTTATAAATAAGAGCTTCAACCTCTGAGGCACCTTAACGTCAAAGTTCTTCTCGTCTCTAAGTTTGTTTTCATATTCAATTTGCGTTCCTTCACCATCGCTGCTGACAGGAGAGCGCGATCACTGTAGTGGTGAGCAACCCCTAGTGAAGCCAGTTCAAAGGGTCAACTTACTTTATCCTTTTACCTATAGAGGGTCATCGAGAAGACCGGTTCTCGGTCTTAAGCGATTGTCATGTGCTGTGACTCACTACCGCAGAACGTTTTCGCTTATTTTTAGACGTGTACATTTGCATATATTAAGCATATTTGGCATCAAATATTTAATGTGGCTTCAGGTATTTTAAGTAAAATTAAACAATATCGTACTGACCAGTACGGTGCTCGAATCATTAATGAATCATTCACGGGAAATGTCATATCATATGTTTAGTTCAAAATCCTTGTATCTTTCACTTCTCAGATTATATTGACGACGAGGGGCTCCATCAGCTTCACACAGTATATTTAATTATCAACGAATTAGAAATAGTTCTGTCGTGGTGTACCGACGTAAACAACATTCGTTTGTTTTTTTATAAAATTTATTTAAATCGAATGAAAAATGAGTAATTAATGTAAGCAAATCAATAACAAATAACACACACAGTCATTTTTTTACAAATTGTTTGTTTTGTAAGACTTTATACACGTCACAACAACAAAGTTTCGAAAATTCGTAATTTCCGTAATAAATCTTATACACCTGTAGAGTCAATAAAGTATTATATATTATATGTATACAAACTCATCAATACGTAAAAGAAGGCATTAAAAATATCGAACGATTATAATAGTCTCATATATTTTTATTACACTTTATATAAAAGGTAAGATCAATTTCGTTCAACCCACTCATAAAGCTCCAATGATATTTTATTAATTACGCAAGAAATATAATACTCTATGACATCTTCAAGCAGAGCAGAAAGTCATAAATCTTTTGAGATAATGTATTGATATCCCTTTTCTCGTACAATAATATCCGGTATCTATCAGCGACTTTTCTTTTTTGCCGGATCTCCCCTCGTTTAATACACATCCGGTTATAAACACCGACGCTACTTGATAGACTTTCCCCTGCCGAAAATATTGCAAAAAGAAAATGATTTAGTACTGCGGTCAGTGGCAGCTGTCTAGTACATTATTGTCTTGTCATTCTTAAGATTTTCTCTTGTTGATTCAACATTAAGTAAATAACAAATTAAAACAACTTTGATTATTCAACGTATTGTGCTACTATTTGTGACACGTGTTCAGACTTATTATTGCAAAGGTTGCTTAAGTAATAAAGCAAAAGTGATTCTAATATTCTAAAATGATAAATTACAAAAATGGAGGTTGGTATTTTTCCTTTTTACGGGAAACAAAGAGGAGACGAAATAAACATAGCAATTAATAATTAAAGTACTAATGACATTAACATTTTTAAAAATTAACTTATAAGATGCAATCGATTGGGATGGGTTATGCCTATTAGAAATAAATAAAGCAGAGGTGAGCAATCAAACGAACGTCCACAAAGCTACCACTGAATCCATTGAAAGTATTAAATAACAAATTATTCAACTTTAGTTGTTTCGCGGTATTCGTTTGACCATGTCTTTAGATTCTTGAATAAAATTTTAGTACAAAGAAGATAATAGTAAAAATAAAGATCCTTTCCTTATAATAAGCAGAGGTTTAGATTAGTTTTGAAGTCAGGATGAAGTCCTTGGTAAAGTTTATTTGAAACTTTTATTGCCTAAATTAGTGTGACCCAGAAGATAAAAAGCTAAAACTTGTCGATCTCTGAGTTCTAATGTCAAGAGCTCTAGTGATCAGTTGGGTCTGGGTTGAAGTCCCGGCAAGGTCATTTTTTTCAATTGTAAAAGAGTACTTGGACATGGTTGTCGGTAATTTTTCGTTGAGATTTTCTTGACTGATTCAAAAAAGCGAGTTTATCTCGTACGACGTTGGCAATAGCTGTTATCCATGTTTTCGGTAAAATCTCTATAAACAATTAGAGAACACATTGTTTTATCAGTTGATCACCCTCGCAGTGAGCGAATTTGGTCCTGATCTTCATCAGAAAATATGTGGATGTAGTACTTAAAACTTGTTTTGTTTATATGAAGTAATGTCTATCCACGTAAAAGTTGATACCTTAAAAGTGATAACTCAAAACAATTATGGGGTATAAGATAACTGAAAAATAACTGAAGACCAGATCTCCTCAATGATGCTCGGCGAAAACTTAGTAATCTGTTTCATAATAATATTAATTAAAAGCCATTTCGATCAATCCATACAAAATTATCCTATTGTTTTATTTGTGGAAAATTTATCTACGCCACTGTCATTAGCGGGAGGGGCAAACATTATTGTAATTCACAGATTGTCCAAAAAAAAGTTCAAAGAGACTTCCGATATTTGAAGAAAAGAGTAAAGATTTTTTTTGTAAAAGCTCTCTGCGAGTTTTATTTAGTCACCTTGAAATTATCTGATATAATATTATAGTCTCGGATAAATATTTCTTAGTAAAACAGAACACGAGAGAAAAATAAACAAATATTTTGTAATTTTAATACCGAAAGGGATTTACGAATAACTTCGGAGAAATTGATTAAATTCAATTACTAATATAAGGTTTCTTTTACGCAAGTAAGTTTTACAATATTGTTTTAAAGAATTTTGTAAAATTGGAGTCAATATTGTGCTTAGAATTCTCTGCCTATAGGCACGACTGTAATCATGTGGTACTTAAAATAACAATGGGTTTTTTACCATGTTGTTAGATCTTATCCATCGATAAAAATACTTGTATGTTGCTTTCAATACTTCGCCCAACATGGCTTGTGGAAGTAATATTAACATAAAGAAAGATTAAAAATATACAGACTCTCACTTCTTTCGTCAAAAATCAATATACAAATGGAAAAACATTCTTTTGTATACACTGAGATGAATTACGGATCCTTGTAGAATTTACAATTTACTTCTTTAATCATATGATTCCAAATGTGGTGAAAATAATGTTTTCTGTTCGCAAAAATTACAGCTATAAAAAGCCAAGATTCTAGATATTTTAAAACTTTTAAGCCACGTGAGATAAACTGGATTAGAATTCTCTTGAGATCAACTTTAAAAGAATTGAACCCATTGACCTTAAGTTGGTAATCACTTGGGTGAATAGGTAAAACTAACAGCTTACTACAAAAGTAAACAATGTACTTTTTAATGTATATTTCATATTCTCTCCCCATGTAGTACATGTAGCTTGATTACTATGATTCTTCTCATGACATGCCAGCATTGTTCAGTTCTTCTAAGTTCATTTTATGAATAATACCCAACGGTCTTCTAAGAAGTTGGATCCCACTAGTCAGAAGAAGAGGTTGGGCAAGCAGGGTCGAGGATCACCAGGGGCATTTGCAACACGTGACCCAGCCAGTTCCAACATCTCTTCGTGACCATAAACTTACTAAGCCGCTGTCTGCTACGTTCTTTAATCTCCAAGTTATTCACGAAATCAAATTACTTCACCTGAACCTTTCTTTAAAATTAAATATACCAAAAACTTCTCCAGCCCATGTTAACTGATAAGCATATAAAGTATCTTTTCACAATTGGCTCTTGTAAACTTATCCACAACCGCAAACGATTGTGTTTGCTAACGCACAGTTACATAATTCATAATTATAATTAAATAACAGCTTCAAATTCTATTCTATAACTATAGGTTTATTATTTAAATTTGGCTATTATTATACTAAGAACTACTAAAAAACAAATTCAATGTGACGAACAGGTCTTGGCTCGTGGGACGTATTTTGGAACCCCTGATATATACTATTGAAGATTTTCAATTACCTACTCGAACAAAATAATATGAAGAACCTAATACGGTATGGACAATTAAAACTCCATATTGACTCTTATATTTAAGATTGATTGACTATCTTTTTATACCGTTGTGTCCTTACTTTTATCCCTTCACGATTTCTCGGTATCTTTATATCAATAAGATTTATCCTATACCATTTTAACCTACCATCACATTTTCCTGGCGATCAGCTTATATCTACTATTTACATAAATTGATATATATATATACATATATAACTAACGATATAATATATGTCAGGTAATAGTAGCGCTACTGTTTACAAATGTCAAATTTATTAAAAGTCTGTTACATCAATACTTGACGGTTTTTGATTCAAGTCAAACGGAATAAAATAAATCTATCTACGGGTACCGAAGCACCGTAAACCTAATATCCGGCGAGTCCGAAATTATTCATGGTATAAAATTAAAGTTGCTTCCACGTCCGGTGTCCATTCGGCCAGGAGTGCAGTTAACGATGTCGATAAAAACCCCCTTTTCCAGTATTCAAATACTCGTGCGAATTCCCCACTTTTGCGAACGCGCTGTTTGACCGATAATGCTACACGTATGGCCAGTGCGGCAATATAAATATTACCTCAAATGTTGACCAAGTATAATTTATATCAATATGTATAATATATGTAGAATACCCGATACAGTACAGCAATTTTAACGGTGGTAATTCAGTGGGGCAATAAAAATATTAACTAAACTTTTGACCAACGTTAATTATTTATATCAATATATGAAGATAATAAAACATACTGCAAGCATTTAATGGTAATGGTTGTAATTTTCAATATTAATTTCCATATTAAATAAATAACTTTATAGATACTGCTGTTTATAATTGTGTGATTGACACTGTTCTGTTATGATGCATCTCAATGCCGAACGTGAAAAAAACGTGTAATCGTGACTACATCTACAAATCGATAAATAACATATTTGTATGAATTTCTAAGAATTCACGCTTTACTCTACATAAAAACATTTTTTTCATATTATATATCTATTCTCATATGTGTGTATAATAATAAATTATATCAATATTATTAAAATGGTTACAGCTCTTCCCGTGGCATCACCATTGACAAGTTATAACGGACAAGATAATCACTTGGAACACGACGCCAAATATTTGAATTGTTAAATCCTCATTGTGGTCTCGTGCAAACCATAACGAATAAGCAGCGATGTCGAATTCAACGATAGAATGCCATAGAGAATGTCAGTTTTTTTAAAGCTATATCCACTGTCTATATCAGGAGTTCTTAACATTATGCCCGCGGGCACATTTGCGCCCGCGAAGCTATTATCGTGTGCCCGCTTCAAAGTATCAAATGACAAAAAACCCCAAATTGTTTCAGAATTGTATTTTATTTACTAAAATTTAAAGTTTCGATTTTTTGTGACTGTGTGGTATTTTTTTATAATTCTTTTGTGAGGGGTAAATTTAAAAAAATGTGACATGAATGCAATTCATACGAAAAGCTTCCCAGGAAA
Organism: Himalopsyche kuldschensis; assembly: GCA_028554975.1. NCBI lineage: Eukaryota > Metazoa > Arthropoda > Insecta > Trichoptera > Rhyacophilidae > Himalopsyche > Himalopsyche kuldschensis. The sequence continues at coordinate 6,684,841 of JAHFWI010000019.1, read as the reverse complement.
CAATGATAAAAATTAGTAAATATATTAGACTTAAAATTGATTTTCTTTTTTTAAATCCGGCTTGCGCCCGTCACTATTCTCCGAAATCTCAAATGCGCCCGGAGTCGCAATAAGGTTAAGATCCCCTGATCTATATAATAGAAACGTCTCCGTTTCTCAAACATCATTTAAAATAAGAACAATAAATGAAGCAAATATCGTCTTATTTTGAATCTATAAATTTTAATATGGCAATACTTTCATCTGCTTTGAAAACAGAATCATTGCTACGAAAGCGAAATTAAGCGTCACCAAAGTGTTTGAAAATGGAATAAAAGAGAATTAATCATAACTTTTTAACGCATTGTGTATGTGGACATTTATTCATTATACATAATTTTCTAAGGCGTAGCCGGGTATTCAGAATCACGCTTATTATAATACATGGCAGGGGTCACCCAACTGACACGTGGTTGAGCGTTGAGCGTGGGAGATGGCCAACGGAAGACACGCATTGCTACGTGCGCAAAATTTGCAAACACCCAAAGTTCCTTTGACCTGTCAAACTTATGCGATGGTTATTTGCGGAAATACAAAGATTTGCACATAGTGCAAAAAGAATTCTTGAATATTTTATCGAATGCACCTGACTCTGATAAAAAAAAGGGGAGAAGTCACACATAGGCGCACACATATCGAATAAAGAAAAATATTTTATATTAAAACATAGAAACCATGTATATAAGCTAAAACGTTTTTGAAAAAGTCACGGGTCAGCAACACTGTCATTTTAACCCGAAGAAGTTGAAGACTCCGGGCTTGACAGTATATCTTCCGGTCTCTAGTATACAAAAATCTTCGGATCAGTGGACAAATTCTGTTACACGACGTTCAATTCCATTTGTAAAGTCGAAATGATCGCAATCAAAATAATCTTTCAAAAAAGAATAAGGCTAGAATGGCCACAAGCCTGTCGCGCAATAGTCACGCGAGTTTAATACGTTAAATTACCCGAAAGTAAATTGTATCATCTTTCAATCACAGAAGAATTGAGACAACAGCCCTCAACAACAGATGTCCGCACTCTGTCCACAGTTGCTCAGACAGCGCTCACTCAATGCCTCACATTAAACATAATTAGTCGAGTTTTCTTCATATTTATGATAGCGTGAATAGAATTTGTAAATAGATTTTTTTAATTAACTCCTCCTTACTTCCACAAAACAAATCAGGTCAGCATCGACATTGTGCTGTGCTGGACACCCTAATAATAATATTGATTATAAACATCTGAGTGGTTGTTTTTTCATATCATTAATAAGGGTTGCAAGGTGGTTCAACTAAGGTCCGAAATAGTTATATACATATGTATGTAAATTCTTACCAGACCGCCCCATCCATTTCGAGTTTTATGTATTAAATTTACTTTTATTTTCTATCGTATTATCTTATTTATTAAACAAAGACCGACGTATTATTCGTTTATGATTAGCTATGGTTAAATATTCTCTTTTAGAACGATTCAAATAAATTTATAAAAAATGAACGAATGTAGCTTACGTAGGTCATGACAGAATTATTGCTCTTGTATTATATTGATACATATAACAAATACCAAGCGAAGTCGTGTGGGACCACTAGTAGTTGATCAACAGAAGTATAATTTTGAAAGATCATTTTTGATCAGCAGCAGTACTTCGTCACTTTTATGAAATTACTAGTATTGCTACCCGGCGTCGCTCGGACTAAGCGACCAATAATTATTTAATGTTATATCATTCGACATAATTATATCACAAAATCTAACATCCAAAATAGAGTTAAAATAAAATCACAAACTTTATTTAATTTGATGACAGCCCCCATTCTCGCCCATTAAAATGTCCAAATTCAAGGAAAAAATCTAATTTGCTGTCAAAGAAATGTCAAATAATACCTTCACGTAAATAATAAACATTATTATTAATAATAAAAGCCGGGAAAAGTTCTGTAGAAGACTAATTTATTACATTTTGACTAAATGTCTTCGCCGATAAAAATTCAAACATATTTTCTTTCATATTCGTTTTTATGGCAACTTGCAACAACAATGCAAAAGGGAATTACAGACCCACATACATACATACGCCGTTTCGGTTTTATATATAAGATAATGAAACATTATGCTTGAAGCTTATAGCTAACAGAAAAAATACGAGAATTCGACTTTCATATGTATTAAAAGCTATAATTTTGAAATATCATTTTTGATTGAATACTATCTGCAGCAGTACTTCGTCACTTTTATGAAATTATAATGAAACATTATGCTTGAAGCTTATAGCTAACAGAAAAATATGAGAATTCGACTTTCATATGTATTAAAAGCTATGGTGCATAAATTGCGCTCTGTTGAAGAATTACTAAAATGTGAAATACAACCTTTGACTATTGATGTACTGACTATAGATGTTAGAGCGGATTTAACATTGGATACAATACGTATTTTAAAATTTAAATTGTTTATACAACTTCGTATGCTTAATATTAGTAGGTATTTGAAAATTGGACTGCTAACTAGTTGGTAGTCTCGATGTAACGTAACCCTCGGCGCGAAGTATGCAAAACTTTCATTTACTTGACAAGCAAGTACATAAACAGATTGAAAATTCCTTGTGTCTCTGGTAACCTACGCCCTGTTTTAATACCCCAGAGCGGTATTTGTGTAAAACACGTTCCTTGAAAACCTTAAGGGACGTCCCGACGCCAGATGGTGGCGCTGGCTGCGTCGCCGACGCCCAACCGTACGAAGTTACGGTGTCTTATCAAATGGACCTACATAACAGCATAAACTTACAAAGCGCGTAGCACAAGATTTATTATAGATTACAATCACGCAATATATCGGAGGGACGTTCAGTTTCGAAGTTTTCAATTATTCACATATTGTTTGAAATCATAATATTTAATATATAATGAAAAAGATGATACATATTTGTATTCACTATTGTTGGTTATTGGGTTAAAAATACAATACATGGCATTACAGCTGACGCCAATGCGATATACTGATAAAGTTTATTTTGATAATTTTCTGACATTCAGTCTTGGTAAGTTGTATTATTAACGATGCAAAATGTCAAATAATGGTATTGATATATTGGCAAAATCTAAAGCTTTGCGCAATTTTCTGGATGTTAAAAACTGTACTAAACTAAATGTATTTTCGAAAGGATTAGCTAGTTTTTGGATTAGGGGAGGTTTTTATGTAGCAGGGATGCTCAATTATGTGATGACTGAGGGGTTTTCTGTGTATTTGTTTTCATTTAAGGAGAAGATTGTTTGTATATCCGTTCTCTATTCGGAGCATATGACCGCCACACGGTGCTTCTGAGATTCTCTGTCATCCGCCTACCTCCCTGCTTTCTCCCTGGTCATCTCGGTGACCCGTAGGCACGCTGAGTACATCCTACGGATGGGGTCTTCAGCGGCCTTCCAGGACATATTCAATTATATAATTTCATAGCCTATCAAATCAATCGAGACGTGGATAATGAAAAATACAAATCTATAATTATCAAATGATATTTTCTATAATGGATATATATAATGGTTATTTATTTATTTATTATTTATTTAAAAAAAAAAAAAGGAAATCATGGCATTACAGCTGACGCCAATCTACATACATGCATACATGTAAATATATAATAAAAATCACAAATTAATAAAAAATTAAAAATAAGATGAAAACTACAATAGTCATAAAAAACAGAGAGGAAAAATTATTATTAACATCTCATTAGAAATTTTCAAAGCAGTCAACCGAGTGAGTTCCGACAAAATCAACTATAATACATAAAAAAACAGTACACGACTGAACTCACTCACGTCCATGTGAAATATGTCGACATCCGAAGCAATTTCGTTAAAAATCACTAAAGCTCTTCCCAGTGGCATCCCCATTGGCAGACTGGTTCTACTCTTTGGAACAACAAACAACTCATGTTCACGATTCCTCAAAAAATTATCAGGGACATTCAATTTAACATTCTCGAGAATGGTGGAATTCTCATTTTGGCCTCGGATAAGTCGAAAGAAAAATGTGGCCGGGTACATTTCTCTTCGAGTATTCAAACTATTGAACGTGAGTATGCCTAAAAGAAAATCGGTTGGATAAAGCCATGGGTAGTATCCGTATGTCCTCAAATAGAGAATTCTCAAAAACTTCTTCTGAACCCTCTCCACCATAAGAACATATTTCGCACCTCTTGGGGCCCAAACGCCTTATAAAAAATATGCACGTGCTAAAAACATCGTTTTATCATATCCATGTATGTCATTGAGTTAAAAAGATATAGCTGGTGTAAACACGTTAAGGTTGGTCGATAGATTATGACCAGTGGTTTGAAGGTTTGACCACGCTTGTTCAAATAAAATTAAATCATAATACCAATCTTTGTCAAATTAAACGAAAATAGGTTAACGTACATAATCAAATAGATAAACATTTTTTTATTTTATAATAATTATTATGTATCTCTCTGCACTTCACCATTGTTAATGGGTTTCTGTACTTATTAGTAAATGGATTTAATTTATGGCCATAAACTGAATTATGAGGCAGTTTCCAATCTGGCAACAGTGTCGTATAAATCCGAGTAGTGAGAGGTTTTATGTTCCCGCAGTCTGCTCATTTCGATAGATAATTTTCATAAAATATGGAGCGAAACTAAAACTCGACCTTAGAGCAATTTTATTGTTTGTGCTGTTAAGCGTGTCGATATCAAGACCATCTTTAGTGGACCGTCGTAAGATTGAAGGCCTCGAAATTGTTGTATGTATTTGTACATTTTACTCACGTAGCTGTCAGAAAACGATGTAAATTCTACATTCAAAGATAAATACATTTCGTTCTTTTGCGGCATACATAAGTAATTATTGCAAGATGACGTCTCTTCGTTCACTTTTAACATGCTGAAACGACTACGCACATTCTCACCATCCCATGCCACTTTATCGTAGACTCCCTAAAAAAGACATTCTTTACAACTTTACAGCGATTGTAAAACGTATCGACTATAATATGTTCTGTGAATCCCAAGATTTCCGGGGAGATTGAATGGGTCCGTGGTGCTGTGGTCAACATCTTTGCTTTCTGTAACGGACCTCAATGGTTCGAATCTCAGTACGTGCAGCATTTTTCTCGATTCTTTTAGAAGACATGGGGAAAATTACCTCCCACTCATCCGATCCTACAAGTCAGGCGTAACGAGGACGACTGGCTACCCACTAGTCCTGCCCTAACCTTATCCCGCCATACTCTCATCAAATTAAAGAAAGGTTGAGTAGCAAGCACTTCTTTTCGAAAAATAATATTTAGCGATACCTCCACCATGCCGCCATATGCTCCACATTTGGAGCGGACGTGGATTTAAATATTTCATTTATTCTTCAATTTCAATAGATTCGGAATGTTTTGCAGGAAAACGTTCAATGTGACGATAATAGTTCTTCCGGTATTGGTATTCGATTTACAAAAATGTTTTATCTTAAGCTGAAGCGTGTTTTTAGCCAGTTAATAAACAACATCAACGGACAGCTTAAATGACAATAGTTTGGTGAACTAATCAGAATTTTATACAGTTCACACACAAAACATCGCAACCAAACTATGATATGTTGATAACATCCTCTGGGAATTTCTGGAAAGTGCAGTCATACCGAACCATAACTTGGCAGGGACGTTCATGGAAAATTGGTGACTATAAGGTCAACTGGAATAGATAAAAAAGTTATCATACCAAAGGGAGGTGAGATGGTAAAACACTGCATACCATTAAAGTGATAGCGATTTGACCGGACATTTTATCAACCATTATACTGCTTAAAATCAATTTAAAATTGTCATTCATTCATATTTTTCATGTCGATAATTAAATCTATCTATTAACATCATGTGCTCTGCAACAACGTCTGTCCAGACCCAAACTATTCTCTGATGATTGCGGGGTAATAAATAGACAGAGGAGACGGTTTTATATAGCTGGGGGGTACACATTACGGGAGATGGCAACCCGCGTAAAGAGCTTGCGATCTGATTAGCGATTGCTCGATCAAGCTTTACTTTAATGTGGAATGTCTTGGACTCATGGTTTTACTCGATCACAGCCATTTAACCATTAACTTGTTCAACGCACGCATACTGAATGTGCTGCTTTACGGATGCAAGTCATCTCACATTACAAAGGGACAGAGCTACCTTATACTTTTCTTTGAAAACATATGCTTGCGGCGAATATTATAAAGAGTTCGGACGGGGGTAAATGAGCGGACAAACCAGTCCCTCATTACGTTCAAAATAAAAAAGGCGACCGTAGACCTGGCTCGGACATGTGCTGCGGATATTCAAGGTAGACTTAATTCTGCATGTTTCTTCTATCAACCTGATTGATACCGTCGCCCCGGAGGACCGCTGTTAACCATTCATAAGATGTTCTCAGTGGAACTACGGGACGCCGGGATGATCTGTGAGGAAGCATAGAGGTTGGCTGGTGACAAAGAAGCTTGGAGGCGAAGAGACAATCATCAGTAAAGCAATCAAACTACCGTTCCGAGGAAAGTGCAATTGCCGTAGTAAAAAAGTCAAGCAGCCAAAGTGAAGTTAGTTGGTAAAATACTGCATAATTTTAAAATGGCAGCAGATCTTTAGGATATTTAAGAAACCTTTATGCTACCTATGTATAATTGAATGTAATATTTACGTTGATTCCAATTTGTAATATCGATAATTAAAGTCATCTATCATCGTCAAAACAATCAAATAACTGTTCCGAGGATCGCAAAATTTGATCAAGAATTCAATAGTACAAAAGCGATTATGTACGCCATTAATTCCCCTGTCTTAAAGTACGGCCATGAACCCCGCTGTCTCAAACAGGGCTACCGGACGTCTGGATTTCGGCGAAATCCGTCTGGATTTTTTTCTAATTAAAAAAATCAACCGAAGAAAATAAATCTTGTTATATCAGTTATTTTATTCAATTTACATTATTAAAAAAAAACTACATCGCTTTTCATGTGTATAAATCTTATTTATTTTATGTTTCGATTAACTATTTAAATATATGTACCTGAGAGGTCAACTACACTTTGTCGAAAATGGCTCTTTTTCGCTATGGCTGTTGAAAGTCTTTTTTGAAGTATGTGAAAATACAAATGGTTCTTTCATACTATTTGTTATGATGCGATTGGTGATAATACGATTACGATACAATTGACTATACCACTCGTCAGATCGTCCCAACGTATAGAACACTATGTCCATATCTCAATGTTGCTAATAGTCGACATAGTGCAGTTTATGTCCGAGGTACAGATATATAATAATCTCCGATTAATTTGAAAGAAAAGTACGAAATTTTAAATAAATAATCACGTAGTAAATTTATCTGATCCTATATTTTCCCTCCTAAACATATTTTATACCTCTTCATGCGTAAGTCGAAAAAATAGCTCAACTAAATCAACAGTTCGGGCTTTCGTACAGAACCTTTTGCTGCTTACACTTATCATGAATTGTGTTGTTAAAAAAATCTTTTTATTTGTCCTATTTAAATACTGAATCCCGATAAGCCTTTTTGAAAAGCTAGCAACCCTGATACCAACCCTTATTGTAACATGTAACTGATCCAACCGAAAAGGTTATTGTACCCGCATCAAAGTATACATTTAATACTTACTGGCCGTTATACTGCTGGAAAATTATTGCTTTCAATTTTACGATTACTTTCATGGTGATCGAAACCGTTGATACATTATATGTAAGTATTATAGGGGCATATATTATATATGACGTATTTAACGTCACCAATTATCTCAGTATTCAAATGAGACATTAATCAGTTTTATGATCTATAGTTTGACATACATGTTTTTATATGAGCACGTGTCCTTACATTGAAGTGGTCAGAATTGGAGATATAAGTCGAAAAGGGGTGAAGGCGCGATTTCATAATATTATTACAGTGGAACCCCGATCTTACGTTCTTGCATTATACGTTTTCCCGCGTGGTGCGTTCATTTTCTATCGTCCCGGCATTTAGTTCATATTGATACCGCATGATGTTGTAGGGTATCAGAACTCTCTCGGACGATCTTATAATCACCTCGATCAATGGTAATAAGACCAAACTATTAATTATCGCGAATAAATTCATTTTAATGTTATAAAAAAATTGCAAAACCGACAGCGAACGTATCTCTGCACTGTGAACGCACCCCGACACAGTGAACATAACCCGGACAAGTGAACGCAGCATGCTGTCCTGTTCGCCTCGCAAAAGACGCGGATAACAGCGACTTTGATTTTAAAAGTCGGTCGGCAGTTAGTCGTAACGGTTCAAGACGATAGCCGTATCGCCCTCCTGTCTCGGACAGAAGGAAGTCACATTAATCATTTAGTCTTACGCGTTTAAAAAATTTTCTTGTAACTGCAATGTATTCGTGTGGAATAAAAAATGTAATAATTTGAAGACAATAAATTAGCCGACTCTAGGATAGAGTTTTCGGCCAAGAGAAATTACCGATTGAAATCTATACAGAGATACCTTTCCTCCCATCCTATCCCTAAGTTCCGTCTCCGAACGCCGTGGAAGGATGCTGTCTGACGCCAGTCAGATGGAGAAGGAACCCTGGTCGTCTCAATATATAAAACTTTCCCGCATTAATCGTTTGTTTTATACGGTCCCTTGAAAAACGTAGAATCGAGGTTTCACTGTATACCAAACAAATAATTCCCGTGACACCAAATTAAAATACGTTGAGTTTCAAAGTTACGGTTTTGGATTTATTTAAATATAAATATGTATTGCGTCTAAAATAAAGTTCGTTGGCCCTATAAATTATCCATCACACACCTCGACCACGAGCTTTGTTTACATATTAATGGTAAAAACATATTGACTAGTTTGGATTCGTTTTTCGATTAGTTTTGTTCATCTCTTGTAAGTAAGTCATTGTGATCAAATACCACCCTTTCATTTCACTATCGTAGACGATAATTATTTTATTTTTAAGTGTAACTACTGAAATTAGGGCTGAAACGAAAAGCATTTAGTGGGTGGGCATTAGCTAGTTCTTAATTCTTTCCGACAGAGGATGAATGAGTTATTTTGACCATATAAGTTATGTGTCTCAATAAATGATATTATAATTAACGACGATTGGTGTTTTAACAATCTGAACTAAATAATATAATTTTATAATGTAACATGGTTTTCAATATATTTATCATTTAGAATAAAAACTTATCGCTCTCTCTCTGCGCCTCCTTTTCCGGGTCGAGTAGGCTGTTCTGCCTCGCACTGAATATGTATGCAAGTGCAGGGAACACAAGCTTTATATTCTACATCTCAGCGACCGTTTCCAATGCATAATATATTGCGACTCAGTATTAAAAAAGGTCGGCAACGGATGCTATCAAAGATACACGTTGGGCTACCGGAAAAGTAATTGCGTTTTTAAGCCCAAAATAATTTATCGGAAAATGGCGATCTATTTATCAGTAAAAAAAGAAGGTTATTACATTGAAGTTAATGTTATTATTTTAAATACTTTTAACCGTTGAATACATATTTATAACTGGACTCTTAGACTATCCAGGGACCCAGGGCTAACCCTCATCCAATATTCTTTTAGTTTCCTTAGTATATTTGTAAATCAAGGTTATATGTAGTACTGACACAAAAATATGTTTTCGTTTTACATTTTCATTTAAGATCCTTACGTATTGACTAATAAGTATCCAATGTGCCAACCTTATTATTATAACAAATAGTAATCAAATAATTAAAGTTAAAAACTTAATATACCGTGTGAAAATAGCTTTCAAGATTTCTTAAAATGTATGTTTTAATACAACTCATCAGAAAATCTATTGCAAAAACTTATTCATAAAACAGTATTCTTCTGTTTTTGCCCACGTAAAATGTCAACATTGGGTAGCTTTGCCGATGAAAAAAGTTTAAACTCTTAGTGGCATCAATATTAACAGGCCAACTATCTTCATTCGAAAAAGAAACGATTAATATCTATGAGTTTTCAGGTAATCATCAGAAACTTATAAATACGCTGAGTACTTAATACGTCAATTTAGTTCGTTCATTCCCCACTCGAGCGGTGAGTAATGTACTAATGACGCGAGTATCTCGATTCAGATGCGAGTCTTTTTATGTCACTCACAGAGGAATCGATCCTGCGGCAATTTGCGATGCAAATTCGGTCCACTTAATTTAATAATCCCACCGTGTGTGGTGAACCGTATGCAATTATATGTACCACTTATATCGCGATAGCTGTGGTTAAGCGCTACACAGCGGATATTTTCGGAATTAAATTTTGCCATACCATCCATTGACATCAGTGACATAACTAAAATAATTTAAAGGGCGCCCTGCAAACTTTGCGGTAGATCAATGTCCAATATAGGAATTTAATGGTTTTCATTATTTTAATTCTTTGATTGTCATGGAATATTAATCATTGTTATAACTATTTATCATACTAGAAGTGACGAGAGTTTTTTTCAATCGGAGCCGTCAATAATCATAGTTCCGAGGATATCATTGCACTTTGTTGACGCTTTTGGACTTAAGGATCGATAACATGAAGAATAGTGGCTAATTAACAGTAGTTATTACAACCTTTCTCTCATCCACTAGTCGTATATTTCTATATGTGATTAAGTTAACCCAGGGCTTTTAATTTAATTTCATTTAAATGATATTTGAATATAACTTTATTTAGCAAAAAGCTTAACATTAAGTGAGTTCTGGCGCTTTTTAAAGAGGCCCTGCGTTTACTGTCATACAAATACATAGAGAAAAATCAAATAGGCCCAAAGATAAGTGTCAAGGGTTTTCGAATCATAGACACCACTGGTTATGAATTCATTTTTCAGATCACGCATCGAAATTTGTTCATTTTCAACTGACGACATTTTTGTGAAAAAAGAACAGCTAAAATATTATGCAAATGGCTTACACCAAAACAATATTAATATCAGGGTAGTGAAAATTGTATCCTACAGAATTCAAAATTAATCAAGTGCGTTAAAGAAATATTTTGGAACTACGGTTCCATATCATGATTAATTTCCCTTGCATCTTAGAATCAATTCGTAATATTAAGGCCAAATCATGTCGTTCCGGCTGACGTAAATGGTGCACGGAGACTGGAATAAAATATCAAGCATTGAAATACTTACATGAGCAACAGAAAATTGAACACAGATAAAAAAAAACTTTATCCTTTTTTTTTTACTGGACACAGGGACGGGGTTTGACTGACCAATAAGAGTGATAATTATAAATCTTAATTACACTCTTCGTTTTTAGTTTGTACACGTCTTATATTATAGTTCATATCAGTTTATTGTAAAACATAAAAAAAAAATGTAATTTGGCCTTGAAAATTTGGCGTTTTGGTGAAAACAGTGTTCTAAGAAGGATTGCCGTACTTGCTATAGAAACCCACTTTATAGCAGGGAGCATTTTATGAAGATTGACCGTACTTGTAGGGAGAATCCAATTAAAAATAAATCTTAATGCGTGGAGCCACCAATAATATTTAAAAATGTATTTACTTATAATTGATTATTATAAAGATAATTACTTGAAGTTATATATTTTGAGCTCCCTAAAAATACGAAAATCTGTCATTTATTTATGTCACTCTTCAATCATAAAAGTTTTTAAGCCTAATTCATTATTCTCGTGACAAGAAATAGTAACATTAAATATTTTGATACAATTGTGTAGGATTTATAAGATTTCGAAGTTCGCGTGAGGTCGTTATAATTATTTTGAGTGAGTGTACTTCAAATGGTTAATTAAATCTGACATAATGCATTAATACATGAACAAGAAAATCACTTCGGAAGTGAATAAGTAAGTATTTATTCATTCTTATTCTGTGTTTTAGGATCATTAAACACGTATCCAAAATAAGGAATCGCACATAAAGCAGGTCATATGAGTTAGGCTATATTTTGACATTCTCATATTCATGAAAATACATGACATTCGTAAAATTGTAATTTTCAAACCAGTATTTACAAATAATATACATATATTGATGGCTTAAAAAATAATGTTGTTAACTCCACTTTTGGCTGAAAATGACTTAATAATGACATCTTGTTGTATCATGCAATGTGCATGTCTCGTAAAAAATTTATTACAAAAATTTATTTAAGTGCATTGGAAAAATAAGAAAATAAGTGTGCATAAGAAAATTTGATACCTCCATTGTTGTCCTAAAACACAGGTTCCCAAAGTGAGCGAGTGATTTTCTGAAAAGACGTGTTGAAGTCACGCCGTGAGCTTACTCTCCATGGTCTTTTAAGAAGGTCACGTATGGTCACTGCATCTTTTTGCATAAGAATGGTTAGATTTTTAATCCAATAACACCGAAAAAAATAATGGTATAAGTTCACGATTTATACTGGATGGGCTTGATGGAATTTAAGTATTAAATTTGAATCGTTTGACTTTTGTAATTTTCTATGTGCTTTTTCAATAAAAATCCGGGCTTTTACTTTTTGCATATGTTTGCATTTCCACTGATGTTCTTCCATGGACTTGAAATGCTTGAAGATGCCAAAAGGAAAAACTTGAGTCGTTACTTAAAAAACTCATGGAAAAGTAAAAATTTCATACCAGTCGAAAATGATACAAGCTTTTTTTATTATTTATTTAATCAGACAGATATTTCGTAAAACGTAAATTAATAGTATGATTATCCGCTTTCGCCTTAAGAATGTCGATTTTATGAAAATATCCTACTCGAGCTATGAATCCAGAACATAAGCATTGAGCAAAAAGTTAACAAACAGACGAAAGCGATAATCAATTAAAAATTAAGAATCACTTTACACTTACTTAGTTCGCAAAATAATTAACTGCTAAAATTAAGAGAGGTTGTTCCAATTTCAAAAATATCCAAGAGTACCTATTTACAGTTTGACGAAATATGACGTTCAAAGGAAATTCAATTTATTTTCAGCACGATTCATATATACGCTGCTATAAAGCTCCATTGTAACGCCAATTTTCCTCATTTTATAATTTCATTATTACGGAGGAGAATTGTTGCCAAGTTCTATTTTGATTAGGTATCTTCCTACTGGTAATAAATTATACTTCTCTCAACATAAGCTGGCATGCGGTGACATTTAGAAGAATAGTAATGCCGAGACCGTCATGTCATCATTTTTTCTAACATCTTTTACGTTCATAAAATAACGTATGAATTGACTTGATGGTGTATGTTGTCCGTTTGTTTTATTTAGCCTAATAAAAACGTTGTTGCCTCAAAACAGAAATAATGAACGTAGCAAAATTATGTGTGTTCATAAAATATTACGCTTGTTTCAGATTCGTTTCCAATTAACAAAGCGGTGTAAACAAATTAATGATAACTCGGTGAAAAACGTTTCTTTTACATTAGCCAGTCAAATGCAGGGCCGCAATAAAGAAGTTGGCAGTCCTGTACACCGTTTTTTTTTCATTGATTTGACTACAATTTATTAGCGCAGCAATCATTTTTTAGTTTTTTTCAAGTTTTTATAAATATAAATTTCATTTTATATATAAATAATAGTAAATACGTACGTAATATAACAATAATTACTTTCAAGGTGTTCGTTCACTGTCAATACTTGGTGGAATGACATTATAATAAAAATAATAAAACATTAGCTCTTATTCCGCGTACAATTTTATTTATTCGCTCATGGCGAGCATTATCAACTGATAATAAATACAACGAAACAGTGATATGTACACAAAAGTAAAGCAAGAATTGCAAGGTATTACAACCAAGCAAATAAATTTACGAAAATACAATCAAAATAGACTATAATCAAAATTTTGAAGACCTCGTAGCAATGCAAGCTATTACATCAAAAATCAATTAAGTATGAATGATCATTAACAAAGTAAAACCCAAATTAAGTTCATTTAATAAATAAATCTCAATGTCTATAATCCATAATGAGTCGTGGAAAGTCCGAGAAGAATGCTCAGTCCAATATAAAATATTCTGTGAAAAGAATTTAACAAGACTTTATCACTTCTTACAAAGGAAATATAAAACTCAAAAGAAAAAAATGTACACAAATAAAGAAACATGTTAATGAAACGGATATAACGTGAAGACCCAAAAAAAATATTCGTTATATAAATTAGAGTTAGGTAAGAATTTATGCCTATTAATTTCTAAAATCTCAAGAGACAAGTTTATCGAGTTTTAAAGATTTTTGGTAGCATGCAGGATTTCTTGGAAAGGCGTACTTACTTAGTTCAATTTGTATTCATAGATCAACAATTTTCCGACTCTCGATTAGACTAACTGCTTTTAAAGGACACTTTGGATTTAAGCTATCTAAACTACTGTACTATGCATCAATCAGCGTGCCAACCACCAGATGTCCGTTGTACGCTTAAAGATGTATGTTCCAATCTACTGTCAGTTCCAAGTGAATATCGCTGAGTCTGTACTAGGTATATCAACTCTGTTTTCCTGTTCAATACTCAACCCTATTTTTTGATACCTTCAGTCTCGTGGGATATTATGACTGCTATAAAAAAATATATAATTCCAATTTATTCTGTTGTAAAATCGAGATTACGCCTTGCATTTTATAAACCTTAGATAATGACGAATTAGCAACGGACAGGACGCGGTTGATTAAAATCTAAATTATTTATGTACAAAAATGAGTTTCATGTTCACCGTTGGGAGATTCCAAATAAAATTGCTCATTAACTAGATGAATGGATTACGCCAGGATGCAATTTTGAATAAATACTAATGTGTGCTTCAGCTGAAAATGAATCTTTATATCAGTCGATGAAAAGCCTAAAAAAGCTTTTTTCCATAATATAACATTGTAAAGTGTTTCAAAATGGAAATCATTTTTCTTCAGTTTGTACTTCAAAGATATGAAATCACATTCATTTACTTTCTATTATTTGCAGATACGAGATCATATTGATTGCATTCAATGTGGAAGGTTGAAATGTTCCTTCCCTTTGTCAGATTTTTCCACGTCAAGTAGTACTAGAAGGAGGGGGATTCGGGTCTTTCCTTTTGGTATGCGTTGGGCTTTAATGACTGGGGAGCCGAAGAAGATCAGTTCATCTTTGACCGAGTCCGGAATTCTCGTGATGAATTTCTTTAATGAGGTTCTTCCGAGAGCGCATATGAGTGGAACGCTGTCATACGGGAGTCCAGAAGGATACCGCTTTTCGGTAGGTGATCACTGTAGTGAGTTCAAATCGAATCCTTCGGGTCTTTCGCATTGTCGATATTGATGTCAGTAATTTTTAAATTCCTCGTGAGAGAGGTGTGGTCATTTTTGTCATGGAAGACGTAAGGCGGGTTTTTTTGTTCTATCGTTTTCTCTGGACACCGCTGCGACTGCGATCGCAACGCGTTTTTTGCGCCTGATTTTGAGCTTTTCATGTTTGTTATTCCGTTCGACTATATTTTCGCGACGTTTACTTTCCGAAGAAGTAAATCAGCTGGGTTGAGCCGGCCTCTAGACGGCGCTACGCTACGTCATGGTCCTGGCACGTAGAAGTGATTTTTCTTGTGGGAGAGGTGTCTCATGTTGGCAGCTGAAATGAGAATGAGGTGTCCGATAATGATGATATGTCTTGTCACTTTATGGGGGACCAAAGGCGTTGAAGCCTTATTTCTATTTCGTCTCTCGTATGCGTTTCGCTTGTTAGTAGTAATCAAATGAAAAGTAGTGATGATGGCGATGAGGTGAAAATCTCTTGATAGTGGCGACACTGATTCGTGATGCAATAACCTCAAAGGATATACGATGCATATTTCGAGGGAGATACGCATGCCGTCGAGTGGAGGTCAACCTTCAGTGTCCCAGACGTTCTCTTGTAATAGTAAATTCGTATTCTTCTTTTCTTCTGCTGTCCTGATCCGGAGTCAGCATACCAGGCAGAGAAGGCGGGAACTGTGGGATATGAGGTTTTCGTCGAACTGACGCCGTTTTTATAACTTTCCCACTGAGTTTTACTCTATGGTTTCATCGATAATTCACAGTTCATAGACAATAGATGTTGGATTTAAAAATTTACCAACGCTTTTTCGATTCCATAAGGAAAACTTCTCCGATCGCCATTTTTATTGGATAATGTACTAATTAGCACACCACAAAGAGCATAGACAATATAAGTCTTGTAACGCCACTTCTGAGTAATTATTATTGTCACCGAATATATTAGTCTATGGTTTCATCGATAATTACCAGTCCATAGACAATAGATGTTTGATTTGAAAATTTGCCAACGCTTTTTCGATTCCATAAAGTAAAATACTTCTCCGATCGCAATTTTCATTGGATAATTTGTACTTATTAGCACACCAGAAAGAGCATAAACAATATAAGTCTTCTAACGCCCCTTCCGAGTAATTATTATTGTCACCGAATATAAGTCTATGGTTTCATCGATAATTACCAGTCCATAGACAATAGACATTTCAATTTACCAACACATTAAAATTTACCAACGCTTTGTCGATTACACAGTTAAATATTTAGTCGATAGCCATGTGCATACACTAATATCATACTGACTTTATACTGGTGCGCCATAAAGAACATCGACAATATACAGGTTAAGAAAGCCCCTATTGAAGAATAATTATTAACACGGTCACCGTGACCCTTTCTTGGAACTTTCTCATTGGTGGGAGCAAAATAATTTGTATGTGGTTCTCAGTTAACTTTTTTTTCCTCCGATTTGGGGATCAAAAGTGAAATCCGCCATTTTCCACGCAATTGGATGATTAGATTGATGATTTTTAGTCAGAGCTCAGTCACAACCCGGGGCATAACACATTCACTTTTGAATAAAATAGTTAATTGATGTTGCTTCAAAGTGCACATAGATACCGTCCAAGATAGTGAGTAATTTTGTAAGAGGGCTGAAGACAAGTGAGATCACCGCTCTACTATTAAATGAAATAGAAATTACAATGGATGAGATAACACATCTAGGGTGATATAATCACGATGTGAATATTTTAGTCGCATAAGCACCAGGCTCTTTTTCCAAACTGTTTGTGTACTATTTTGTCAGATGTTTTTGCAGCTTGAAAAAATTGCTCCAATATTAATCAGTTTTAAGGAGTCAACTGTGTTTTCTCAGTGCAACGTCATACTTAAATAAAAAGAACACAATTTATTCTTACAACTTCTACACATTTTTTGTCAAGCTCAAGTCAATTTCATTGTAAAACTTTTTAATTGATCATTAGCTGAAGGAAGACTAATGCCCTCTGCAACATGTCTTTAATACTGTTTCAATATGTTAACCCGTCACACGCTTTAACATATTAACTCAAATAACAGGCGTGCGCGTCACCTTTCTTCGAGTTATGTTATTATGTTATTTTTCGTGTTATCGTAATAAATAGAGGGATTAAAAATAATTGGATTGATATTGATTGCAGGCAGACACATTAAGAATATGTCATAACACTAAAAACCCGAAAGAAATACCACATGAAGCCACAATTCATTAAACAAACAAATCTCTAACAAAAAAAGCAATGCTTGTCGCCATGACGTATTTATTATCTTTAATTACGAACGTGTCAAATTAAGAGCCCTGCGACGAACTCATTCGATGGTCGTTGTCACTTCGAAACATACATATATTACTCGCTTAATTACGGGGAAACACATAAATAATTTAATATCGAGACATTTATCACCAAATGTTCAACACACATACACCTAAGGAGAGATAATAATTTATGATTTTTTTTAAATCTTTTTAAGAGTTATAAATTTTGTAGAAAAGATAACGACAAAGACATCACAATCTTAGCACATGAAACTTGTTAAAGTTTTTTTTTTATTTTTCTTTGAATTACATTTGAGCATTGTGCAAATCACAAATCAGAACTAAATGTTTTTAAATATTGAATACACCCAATATTTTTTTTAGTAAACACAATAGTCGACACAATTAGAATAAATACACGATAGTTTTTTATTTAAATGTGTCCCTCAATACAATACGAAGTATTAAAACATTAAATAAAGATCGCACGAAAAATAAATATAATACCGCGCAGTGCCTGTCACGTAAAATAGTTCCGTCATAATGAAATTATATGAGAACTGCGCAGGCGCGAGAGTTCGCGCGAACTTTCAAACGAATAAGCGCACTGACGGGTAAAATCGAAAAATTGTAGCTGTTCGAGAAATCGATGTTTTTATATTTAAATCTATTATTTCTGACAATCTCAAGGAGTTTGTGGTAGCAAGATAGATAAGGCAATATTTTAAAACAATAATCACCCCTGTGTGCAAGAGATTTATTGTTTAATCATCAGTTGAAAGTTCCCGTCACACAAGTCGTGACAGTCGCTCACGGGCCTTGTCTTTTCCCGACACAACATATGTGACGTTCGTCCGCCACGGGTTAAGATTAAGTGGAAAATTGCTAAACCATGATACTTTTATCCGCATCTACTCTGTGTTAGCAGTCAAATGCATTTTATTTTATACACATTTAATTACATAACACTTCTATAATATAATAAATTTATTAACATTTTTACATCCCATTAAATGTGCAGTAAATAATAATAACATAAAACTATCATCACAAAAATATTAATTTCAATTATGGATAAACATAGTTTTCTTAAGTAAAAGGCTTTGGACATTTTCACTGTCCTAATAATTTTATTCCACGTTTATTTTACTGGTATGTATCACTTTCAACAGAATTATTGGAAAAGGTTCAATTTTACTTTCATCACTCAACCTTTAAGACAGTATCTGCGTACTGGAATTCTGGACTATTCTCATATTCACACATATCTAATGCTATTTCACAACTTTCTTTGACGACCCTCTTTTCATCAGCAGCGTACCTGTGAATTCAAAACATAGTGTTAGAACCAATGATGACGTACTAAATTTAGTTGGTAGTATACAGCATCAATGCGATATATTTGTTATGCCTCAAAAAGTGAGCAGAACATTGGAAGATTGTGACTTCATTGGATAAATAGGATACTATCAATGAGTGGCAAGTGTCAGTGGTTGGGATAGAAAGGTAGAAGACTTAACAGGGTGTATGAGGTTGATTGAGGCGACTGAGTTTCGCCTTTGTAGTGCCAGAAGAGAAATAGATTGATATGGTATTTAACCCGGCGCACGCGTTGGCATATTCACTCAATAAAAAACCGTGCGCGTCACCTTTCTTCGAATTATGAAAGGATGTTATTTTTCGTTATATCGTAATAAATAGAGGGATTAAAAATAATTGGATTGATATTGATTGCGGACAAACACATTAAGAATATGTGGGAACACTAAAAACCCGAAAGAAATACCACATGAAGCCACAATTCATTAAACAAACAAATCTCTAACAAAAAAGCAATGCTTGTCGACATGACGTATTTATTATCTTTAATTACGAACGTGTCAAATTAAGAGCCCTGCGACGAACTCATTCGATGGTCGTTGTCACTTCGAAACATACATATATTACTCGCTTAATTACGGGGAAACACATAAATAATTTAATATCGAAACATTTATCACCAAATGTTCAACACACATACACCTAGGGAGAGATAATAATTTATGATTTTTTTTAAATCTTTTTAAGAGTTATAAATTTTGTAGAAAAGATAACGACAAATACATCACAATCTTTGCACATGAAACTTGTTAAAGTTTTTTTTTTATTTTTCTTTGAATTACATTTGAGCATTGTGCAAATCACAAATCAGAACTAAATGTTTTTAAATATTGAATACACCCAATAATTTTTTTAGTAAACACAATAGTCGACACAATTAGAATAAATACACGATAGTTTTTTATTTAAATGTGTCCCTCAATACAATACGAAGTATAAAAACATTAAATAAAGATCGCACGAAAAATAAATATAATACCGCGCAGTGCCCTGTCACGTAAAATAGTTCCGTCATATGCGCAGCCGCGAATGAAATTATATGTGAACTGCGCAGGCGCGAGAGTTCGCGCGAACTTTCAAACGAATAAGCGCACTGACGGGTAAAATCGAAAAATTGTAGCTGTTCGAGAAATCGATGTTTTTATATTTAAATCTATTATTTCTGACAATCTCAAGGAGTTTGTGGTAGCAAGATAGATAAGGCAATATTTTAAAACAATAATCACCCCTGTGTGCAAGAGATTTATCGTTTAATCATCAGTTGAAAGTTCCCGTCACACAAGTCGTGACAGACGCGTACGGGCCTTGTCTTTTCCCGACACAACATCTGTGACGTTCGTCCGCCACGGGTTAAGCATGACTACAAACATCATGTGTTCATACTATTACATACAATCTAATATGTCAACAATACATAATATATTACTTTTTTAATACGTCCATACAATCAGGAGTAGCAATGGCACCCAGTGCTTCTGCACATTCATGACGGACCATTTCATTTTCATTTGGATCTTCCAGATTAGCTACCAGGAATGGTACACTGCTTGGATGTTGCATTTGACCAAGCACAAAAGCAATTTCATGCCTAAAGAGTGCACTTGAAGCGGACAATCCTAAAAATTAAAAATTAAATTAAAAAAACCGAAAATCAATTACAGGTTGATTACGGGGGACATGTTCGCGGTAAACGAAATTTTGCAATCAATTGACGACAAAACCTTATGCGTAAATAACTCACTTTATACACATAAGGAAAATTTACCAAACAAATAAACGTCACTGACATGGGTAATATAACTTTTGCAAAGAACATTATTCATTTTGTTCCACGTGAAACTTTTACCACTGCCTTTTTGATTTAGTTTTTTTTTATACAATCAATTGCACAGTAGACTGAGTTAATTTGAAATTCCCTCCATGCAACTGTGAATAAACCACCATTTTACATTATAATGATAATTTTGTCAAAGTATATTGGATTTGTTATTGTGGAAAATACAAATTCCTCAGAGAATTTCAACCAAAGGGTATAAGTGTTCCTATATGACGGATTCACCTAACAAGTTGTACTTTATAGAATATTGGTGGTCTTATCTGTGCTTTGCTTAAATACTCTAATGAATGGAGCATATTTTTTGGCGTGCATTTAAACATATACACACAGAAAGGGTTAAGATTGTCGGTCCCTGTGGTCTAGTGGCAAGAGCTTTTTTCTAGCGATCAGGGAACCCGGGTTCAATTCCCGGCAAGGTCAGATTTTTTCAATTGAAGAAAAATATCTTGGGCTGGGTGTATGTTATTTATCGTTGATTTTGTGCACAACTGATTCATTATTTATCATCGAGTTAATCTCGTATGACTTTCACGATTAAGAATATTTGGCGCATTGGCGTAAGCTGTAATGCCAAATATATTTTTTTTATTTTAAAAAAAAAAAAAAGATATATCAGTTTAAAAAATAAAAAAGAACATAATAATACCTGCTCCCAGTGCCTCGACAGAGTCCTCCGTACACAAATTCCTCAGCTGGAACATAGATCTATACCGGTCATACAGAGGCAAACTTTCAAGTAACAAAGAATTTTTCAAAAGTGGTACATCATTTGTTTGACAAGGTGGTGCGGGATCAACCGATGCGTATGGATTTGCTGAAAGTGCATCTTTTTCTTCTTTACTTTTAGTTAGCCATTTTAACCTTCCAAGAGCAATTTGGTAGGTTTCGGCCACTTCAACAATTGGATCGTTGCAGTATAGTTCCAAAATATCCCTAACTTCAGGAGCTCCAATTGCTCCTAAAGCTTCAGCTGAAACAAAAAATATTACATTTTAAATTTTGCAATATTTGTATGACAAAACAAGCTAGACTCTTAATCACCTATTCCCAATCCAAATCGATGATCATACATAAAGGGAATGTATGTCAGATACCTTGTATCCATAACCGGACCAAACAGAATATGACTAAGCGGAATAACATAAGTTACTTCTGTTTTCTTTTTGCATTGGTATCACTAACACGGCGGCCATGTTGGATTATACGTCAAATTTTTGAAATGTACTGACTTCCGAGTTTGGCCACAATTTACTGACACGATTACAAATGATCTCATATTTTCTTTTGTATTATAAACTCAAGGCGACAAGTATGGGCATCGGCTTATTCTAATCGATGGCAAACTGTATCTCTTTAGAAACCCATCCAATAGATTCCAATTGCTTAAAATACTACAGTGATATAAGGGGTTGTGAAAACCTTCAAAACAATTTGTTGTGAAAGTTTTCACAACCCTTGTCTTGGGGTAATTGTATGAGTGATGAAATAAAATTATTGGTTGTGTTACCGAGGATAATGTAAAATTTGAACGAAAAATTAACCGTTGGAGGGTGATTACGAATGCCATGTTGCATCACATATGTAAGGTTTTACCTTTCTGTAAGACATAAATCTAATAACTTACCGGCTTCATGTCTCACCATCGGTTCTTGTTGTTTGTCTTCTAAAACCCGTTGAAGCACAGGAATAGCCGAAACATCTTGCATTTGACCCAAACAATACGCCAACTCATGTTTAAGAAGTGCGGAATCGTCACTAAAGCATTTATTTATACAATCTATCGCAGTTGGGCCTCCGAGATTTTTCAATGTAAACAATGCACGAAATCTTTCTTTTAATGGTCTAGTATTGTCATTCAATACTTTTCCAACATTTTGAACAGTGTTTTCGTCGATTTTCACCATTTTAGATTTCGCAACTATTTCTATGAATTCACAAAAGTTGAATTGCAGACGATTACCCGGAAAAGCACGTTGAATATTTTGACAGTAATATATTCTATGATCATAGATTGACGAAACAAAAATGTTTCATAGATCGTAATCTCTTAATGTGTTATTACTGGAGTATGAAAATTGGATCTTTAATAAAAAAATATTTAATAATACTATAGTTTCTTACAAATGTTTTTGTAAACATGCTTGTATTATTTTATGGCCTGGCCTTAGTCTAAAGTAAATTACCAAAATTAATTTTATAATAATTATTATATAATAATAACAATAAATTAATTAATTAATTTAACTAAAACCCGGCCAAGGTCCGACATTTCTGGCAATTTATTTTAAAATAATGATTACATGAAATTATCAACAATTATTAAGCATACAATATTAGCTAAAATAATGGCAGTGATTTTATAGACATGGCGCTTTTTTATAATTTCAATATATTGTACGTTTATTTCTTACGATTTGCATTAAAATAAATTTATTGATAACAAGATTCTTTGTAGATATAGTAGGTATCTTTAATGTAGGTAGGTAAACTTTGATTTTTTTAAGTTTGTTTTTAGAAAATGTCATCAAGTTCAAAAGAAAAAATAATTATTTAAATTTCAATATGATTTTTTTAACGCTTAAAAAATATAATTATTTATTTCAAAAACTGAAAGAATATTTTTCTTTTACATTACTAAAATAGTCTACTATAAATTATGAGAAAAAATTCAGGACAAGTACCTAAGCAATCTTGTGAAACGAAAATTGACAGTTTCTGGGTAATTCAGTAAATAAGATCATAGTATCAACTTTCGGGCCATACGCTACCTGAGCAGTATTTTGCCCGCCCAAGAGTTAATAATGTGAAGAGATCCATTTATTTGCACAGTGCTGCCAAGTAGGTGCCTATGCGTTTTTTTAATAGTAGTTATAATAATTCGATGGCTTAATTTGCTAATTTGCTAATTCCGTTTTTATGTATTGTGCAGGAGAGGGTAAAAACTGATTATTTTGAGAATGGAAAATTGTGTGTTATAAACAAAAAAAACCTATTCCAAACGATTTATTTGTACCACCAGTGGAAAACAACTAATAAATGACAGGTGACAATACAAAATAGCGGAGTTGGATAATTAGCAGTGTAGATTGGAAAACGACAATTCAGATATCAAATATTCTTAAACTGTTTTTCCGATGCACTTAAATAGTTTATGGTTATAAAAATTGTACGGGACATGCACATTGCATGATAAACAAGATGGCATTCTTAAGTCATTTTCAGCCAAAAGTGAAGTTAACAACATTACCTACTCTTTAAGCCATCGAATATGCTCGAAACAAGTCTTTGCGGTCGGTTCTAAGAGCACAATAAAATTGTGCAAATGCATTTAAAAAAAATATTTCCCCAGATTTCATTACCTATATGTCCAATATAGATAAATAGTTACCCAAAAAATATTCAATTCAATAGACAATAATAATATTTATGACTTCCTTACTATAAACAACTTATTGAAATATTTACTGACGCCTGTCAGAATAACTGTTGATGCATTATTTACAAGCTACGATTTCGAAAGTGAGACAATAATATTTTATGCAAACAGATCCTCGACTCGCATAAAACGTACAAAAATAACATCTTAATCTATCTCAGTCACTATGCAACCCCAGTGTGAATATTATTGTATTTAATGATATCGCGTTAGAGATAGACATCTAATAATAATAGGAGAAAGGCTCGTGTGAATATTCATTGGTGAAGAAATCATTAGATGATATGGTGAAAGATTGAGAAACAATCATCATTTTCGTTTACAAATGTTCTTAAAATTTTAAACGATCTAGTGAATCGGACTTTATATTTCAAATATCAATTGTTTTTTTAATATATTTAATCCAACAATCAGTAAGATTTTTTACGATGTCGTGTAATGGGAACAAATTCTCAATATGGGGGCGTGCCTAACTTTGCATCGCGAAAGTGTGGAGATGGAGGCAGCCAGGAGGCACTCCAGCGATATAGACAAAGAGCTTGGGGATCTGGCCAAGGAACAAAGCAAAATAATCAAAATCCTCCTCTTGGGTAAGTGGCAAAATTAACTTTTTTCAAGAGGCCAATATTAAAAAAAAAATTATAGAATTTTGCACTTTCAACTATATATATTTCACAGTTGTAAATATGATATAATTTCCTAAATCTATCTCAAAGTTTCATCTTAAACCATATTCATTAAAAATATTAACTAACACATTTAATTTTACAAATTTCTGATAATGGCAGCTTAAGTTGATCAGGAAAATGATCATAAATAATATAATAAGCCCATGTCTATGTGGTTTTTATGAAATAAAATATATATTTTACTCATTTCACATTTTATAATACAGGGGCTGGTGAAAGCGGAAAAAGCACGTTAGTGAAGCAGATGAAAATCATTCACAGCTATGGATTTAGCCGGTCTGAGAGAAGTGCATTCCGCCCAACGATGCTGGATAACCTTCTCGCTTCAATGAAATATGTTCTCACAGGAATGGGCCGTTTACGTATCAACTTACAAGATTCTTCCAATAAGGTTAGCCAACCGCATCATGTCATCTTTAGTGTTAATGTTACTCTGGAAAATAGTAAAATATTAAATTTGAATTTTGTACTTTTCTATGAGTTTTGTCGCGAACGACCCGGGTTTCGCCTTTCGGCATCTTCAGGCATTTCAAGTGCACAGATGTACTTGAACTGACGCGTAGTAAACAGTTTGTATCGTTTATATACAAAAATATAAGTAGATCACTAAGTCAAACTGTTTACTACGCGGCCGTTCAAGTACATCCGTGCACTTGGAATGCCTGAAGATGCCGAAAGGCGAAACCCGGGTCGTTAGCGACAAAACTCAAACAATTCAAATTTGATATTAAAATTCCATCAAGCACCCTCAGTCGAAATACTTAATTAAGTAAAATATTAGATATTGCATTTTATTTATATGATAAAATATCATGTGTGAATCAAACATATAACTTTTTGAATATGAACAAAAATGGTAAAACTCTTTCAGGCTAGCTAGGATTACAAGAAAGTTACAGATAGCAGTTACCATATTATCGATGATACAATTATGTTGCGTACCATTGATATTTTACGCACTGGTATCGTATTAGATTAGACGTTAACTAAACGCACACAATTCATATGGCATGGCGCTAGTAAATCTCAAACCTTATGGGTGTTCTCCTTGTTTAATCTAACACATATTTCAAGTAAAAAAATATTTGCTATTCAATTTCAATTGCTTTGCAGATACATGCCCAACAAGTTTTGCTTAGTCGAAGTGTATTTGATCTCCAATTCCGCGTTATGCCCGCAGTGGCCACTGCCTTGCAAGCTCTCTGGAGAGACAGAGGAGTGAGACTTGCAGTAGCCCGAGGATATGAATATGAACTGAACGATTCTGCATTATAGTGAGTTGAATAATAATCATAATCATATCTCTACCATCAACATGTGTTGCATGCTTCTCTATTTCCAGCACAGACTCATTCATATGAGCAAATAGAATAAAAGAGCAAACTTCAGCATGTTCTTATATTCATTCATGCTCTTCGTTTAATATTTTATTAAGTGAGAAAGAAGTAAATTCACAGCATGCTCCTGATCTCTGTGTTCAATTATATACAAACACTAGTTCTAAGCAATCATTTAACGTTCACAACTATGTTTTTTTAATCATGTCTGCACATATGGACGCCTGTGGATCATATAGACTCCTTATGGAGCCTCCAACCAAATTTGTTTAAAGTGAACTGACTGTAAGTATGAAAATTTACATTTTATCTTAAGATTACGTGAAACGTCACTGATAATGGATCTTACTAATACTGATATCAAAATATGTCCGTTCAAAATATGCTATTGGTAATGGTAAAGGGTCAATTAATAATGGTAGTCCCTTAAAGTAATGCCTTATAAATATTGTAAAGTATTGAAAACAAACTACTGCAAAAAAAATATCAAAAAGGTAGATAATCTGTGCTAACGATACAGAACAATAATAGTATATATGCTGTCAAAAAGAGTTCCAGGTGCAGAAACGGATGAACGGATGAAGCTTATATTGATTCAAGAGTCGCTCTTTGCAAATTTTATTAGTTAATTATGATAACTTCTATCTTTCAGCTTATTCGAAAACATGGATCGACTTCTTGATGACAAATATATCCCAACGCCAACCGATGTCCTGAGAGCCAGAGTTCGTACTACAGGGATTATGGAAACACACTTTAATATTGATGATGTTGTTATCAGGTATTGCGAAAACTCTAAAAATACTATATTCAACAATTCTTTTTTATTTTTTGTTTTACTGTATCAATTATATTTGTCAAACATATGGTGCATTGAAGTCGGCTGTAATTTCATGTAGTGCAGTTTCCATTTTTTACAAAAAACAATAAATCTCATTTATCTATTCTTGGTTATCTACTAAAATATAAATCCATGTGAAGTATTTTTACCCTCGCTAGTAAAACTGCCAACATTTCAGTAAAGATGTTTTAAAGACATCATTTTTTGGTCTATTTTTTATGTCTTAACTCTCCATTATGAATGGTAAAAAGCAGGGCTGTGGAGTCGGAGTCGGAGCTTTTTGGGCGGAGTCGGAGTCGGAAATTTTGAAAAGGTTGAACTTTTTATTTTTGCATTTAATATGTCAAATTTGGGTTTTGGCCGCATTGATAGGGATGATATTTAATTGAATACACATAAATAGGAAAATTAGGGGAAAAAAGTGACGATATTAACCTTTTTTTAGTCAGAGTCGGAGTCGTGTTTTTGGTAAATGTCGGAGTCGGAGTCGTGGTTTTGGTAAATGCTGGAGTCGGAGTCGGACTTTTTTTTACTGACTCCACTGCCCTGGTAAAAAGTCATATATATAATAATTATGTTCCAATACATTGCGACTATTGGTGATATAATTAATTGGAGTGTTAAAAATAATTATAATCCCTAGTCATTACCACTCGCCTCCCTCATCCATGATACTTTATTTTGGTTGTTTCTTATCATTTAATAATTGATCTTTTTTAGTGTTTTTGATGTTGGTGGCCAACGCTCTCAAAGACGGAAATGGATTTACTGCTTCGATGATGTGAAAGCTGTTTTATTTGTTGTGTCCCTAAGTGCTTACGATATGACCCTCGTTGTGAGTACTTTACTGTGTATTTAATTTTTGTAATCAATTATATGTTTATCAGACTTTCTCTTATATTTTTATGCCAGAGCATGTGTAAAGTAAAAATAAAGAAAAGACACTTAATACCTTTATCTATTTCTCCGCTCATCTCTATTGCTATATGGTGACAGTAAGTGAAACAATTTTAAATCGATTAACAATATATAACATGAAATAAACAAAATGAGATTATTTAATCTGATCTGTTAATAAGAACACTTATTCTATTGATTCTTTCCTGTTCTACTATATGTTCAATAAATGTAATTTTTACAGCTTAGATTCTTGGAATTAATCAGATTTCATTTTATAGGAAGATCCTACTGTGAACAGGATGCACGAAAGCTTGAACTTGTTTTCGCAAATAATCAATAACCGTTTCTTTTCCGACGCCTCGTTTGTTCTATTCTTTAATAAGCTAGATCTCTTCAGGGATAAAATTTTACATTCTGGACGGCACCTTCGAAACTACTTCCCTCATTATAAAGGTAATTGACATATGCTTATTGCAATAATACAGTGTTTATATTTATTTATGTTTGATATCACTAACCTAAACTGTTTTGACTGAAGGTCCTGACAGAGATGTCGACACTGCTGCTCTTTTCATCCAAGCAGAGTTCTCTTTAAAGAACAAGAACGAAAACAAACTTGTGTTCCCACACTTTACAACTGCTACTGATACATCAAACATTCAAGGTGTTTTCCAAGTCGTTATGGATATGGTAATGGCAGATAACATGGGACAAGTGACACTATTATAAAAAGATATATCTCTTTACAGCGCTAGCATCAGGAGACACAGAATGTTTAAGATGTTTCTGCTGACTTTACATAGCTGTGTAGACATAGGCTCCTCATAATTCCGCAATGGTTGCATAAAGTATTATTAACTCTTTTAATTTCTTTAAATAATTATCATCAGTTATTTAAAGAACTGGATGCCACATGTGAGTTGAATGTGCATTTTTTCCGTCAACATGAAAAGCTGTGACATTTTGAAAAAAATGCCTGTTTTATGTTAATGTTACTTTGCCCATCCTTGCATTGAAACATTAAGGAAGCAAAAATGTTGCTGATTTATCGTCCTCCATCTTTCTTTACAGAAGCTTTGTATTTTTCCTTATATAGATTACTGATATGCAGATTTATATATTTTTTTACAATTTTACACGTTTCGCATATAGCAAAACCTTCCATACTACTATGAATGCGTGGTGTTTAGCTTAAATAAAAGAAATATTATTCCGTGACTTAAAGTGGTAAATGTATATTTATCATTAGAATGATACGATATGATACCCGTTGAGCAATAATTTATTTCTTTCATAAAGATCACAAGTGATTTGGTATAAAAAGTCTTATTGAATATAATATTGCTAAACACCATTCAGACAAGAAATATATTTTTATACGTTTTAGTATTGATTCTTATCGTAAATATATCAGATCTTTATATTTTGTAATTGTTTAGATATTAAGTGAGTACAAATTTTATTTTATCACAATATTTTCTAAGATTTTGAATAACACTATGCAGCTGCTTCTTGTCAAAATACTTATATTTTACTGCTTAATTATTCTTAAGATACTAGCATTGTTTATTTTATTTTCTCTTGATTTTTTTAATGAAAGTAAAAATTTATCCATTTCAAATGAAACACAATTATTTTTAAATATGCAGCACAATCTCAAGCAAACATTATAATTTAAAATCTTTAAATGTTTCAGTATTTTCTTAGAAGTGAAATCAAAACTATCTTGGTTCTTTTCTTTATACATTAAGGTGCAAATTTTGTAATTTTTTTCATATAAGCGATCTAATATTATATTACTGAGATTCACTGAAAAATAATACTTATTAAATCTATTTTTTCTTTTGACTATTATGCAATACTTTTGACTAAAAATATATCCAGTCAAGAGATAACTACTATAAACTCTTCATTATTAATACATTCCTACCAGATTCAATTTAAAAAAATACTAAAACAGTGAAAACTCAACCTCAAAGTTGTGTTTTTAAGCGAGTATAAATGAAATAGGCCTACAAGAATCAATTCTGTGAATGGGTTGCAAATATGCATTCAAGAATGTTAAATTCACTGTTTATGTATTTTTTTATTTCCAGAGTTGCTCTATACATGAAATGTTTAGAAGGTTTAAAAAATAATTACTTATTCTAGTTAATTTTATATCATTATAAATTCACCTGGTAGCTTTAGAAAAATAAAAGATTTTTCGAATATAGTTCCTCTGATCTCCTATGCCAAAACAGTACCTATCCACCTTTAGTGATAATTTATGGTATCAGAAGAATTAATTGTATTTAAAATTAAGATTATAAATGACTTGTTATACAACATTTTTTTGGTTTATGTCGGGCAATACATTTTGTGAAAAACAAAAAACTCTGACATTCTATTAAAAATTTGGTGGTTGGGTTGCCACTGAAAGTTGGTGACCAACAGGCTTATAGTAATGTAATAATTGCATTAAGTTTGACACTGTTGCAAACATAATGATTATTTCCTCACATATTCCTTACTATACTTATATTTGATGTATTATCCCTAAAGAGTCTTGAATAATAATCTTCGGCCTGAAACTCGCCAATTATCAAAAATATTAACGAAAATAGTGATGTTTTTTCCTTCAATTTAATTTTTAATTCATATTACCACAGCTTATTTCCAATCCATTCGTTTTAAATAGTAGCATGGTTCTACTATTAAAAGAACTAGAGAATTTTTTTGAATATTAGACTTTGAGTCTTGCAGTAGTACTTGAAATAGCCATTTTTTTATTTTTAAAATTTGCTATTATGATAACTGATATCGCCTGGCTCAATCTGGATTTTCAAAATTTACCGTGGGTTTTCATTTTCGTCTCAATATTAATGACATTTATTCAGCCAATAATATCTGGCATTTTTTGTATCATTCATACTGTATTAATAATAGAACGATCTCGTTTCTTTGGAGTAGGCCAAATATAATTGTATAATTTTATTGTTTTCTAAAACAACTTTTTACGCTTTATATAAAAATATATTTTATTGAAAATATGAATGTAAAAAATAAATTACCTGTGATAAAAAAGGTCTTAATATTTTGTAGATACAACATAGTTCTCAAGCATACCTTGTAGAAGTTTTATTCTGGTAATAAATGTTTTTTTTAGATAAAAGTTTTCTTTATTCTCCCTTCACTCAATAATTTCTACAGTAGAAAGAAACAACAATGGTTAGATTTTGCCATCAACAGACACAATTTACATACATGGTAAGTTAATAATAGAATCAATCAAATAGTGTATAACTAAATGGGACAAGCTGACTGTTAATAAGTGATTATTAATTTCTAGGTGTGCAACTTTTGTGTCAAAAAATGTATCAAATAATATGATTCAAAAGACTGTAAAGTTTTAATTCATTTATCAAACACGGTTTCTTTCATAACCTATGATCGTACAAATATCAAATCTATGTAATTTACAAAAAGCATTTTCGTTGTCATGTACATAAAGTCAATAAAAAAACATTTTTTCATTTACAAAAGCTTTATTTCACTGGTGCATTGATTGACTGACATTTAATAATTGACAGAAATATCAGACTATTAAAACTAGCCATTAAATTATTACTTTTTGTTTCATGCGCCTCCAATTTATCTGTCAAAATATTCAATTCAGACATTGCATTCAATACAAATAACATTTCAAGTCATTAAAATACCGACATGATTAAATTTATGTTCCTAGAATATATATTCTATGCAAAAATACATCTGCTTTCTTTGACATTAAATTTATTTTTCACACATCAAGATCTGACCAACAGGTCTCCTATAAATTAATCATATTAAATACATGCATTACATACACAGGTCATCTTATATTGATTTAAGCACTAAAGTAAAGATAAAATAACACATAACATTTCGACTAAGGAATGACTAGTAAACTGAGAACTTATTCTATAAGCAAATTATTTGATCAGGCTTCCAAATATACATATAAACTAGTCTAAGCGTGCTCTGTCGATTACTTTTAATATTGATAAATATTTGTAAAGGTCGTTTTGTGTTGAAAGAAATCAATATTTCTTAAATAGTCAAACCTTAGAAGGCATAGATTTTCTTTTTTATATTATAAATTGCAGAACCTATTATAGGACTCTTCTAACGTCAAATTGATGAATCTTCAAGGGAAAAAAATAATTGATGCGTTTTCTCTGAAAAAATATTTTGGTCAGGAATTAAATTATAGGGTTGCTTACTCAGTGTAGACAAAAGACAAAGATCTTTGAAAGAAAGAATTAATATTCTCTTCTGATTTTTCATTTCAAATTTGGTAAAATTCTCAAAAAATAGTTTATAGCAATCACTCTTTGGAATAATTTATTACTATGTATCGGAAATCTGTAGGTTTTCAAATGGTAGTTTTCAAACTATGAAGGCTGCTGGATCACCCCCAATTAGTAGTTTAACTACTATTTCATCTTGTATTAAGATCGATTGGTAAAATTTGATCACTCTTATATTATTATATTTAGTCTGGCCATAATATAGTAGCCATTATATATGATAAATGTAATAAAACTATTTGAACCCATCCCTACCTTGCCGCAAATTGCACTCTCACCTAAGAAGTGAAGTCAGTATCGAAATTTATTCTCCCCAAAATATTCATAATAATTCGAATTTCAAGAATAAATTTATTACCGATGCACACGAGAGTCCCGAACATATAAGGGATTAGCGGAGAAATTATTAAATAAAGTAAAATTTTAATATAGTAATTTTGATACATTTTCTTACACTGGATGTAACAAAATAATGTTAAATAAATATTAATTTAAAAATCTAACAGTCACATAGCTCTCTTTTAACAAAATATCTTACAATATTATGTAATATTAAATAAATTATAAATATTTAAAAACAAAAAGATCAAAACCTAATACTGGGAATTCTTTATGAATCTGTAAACATTACATGGTTTTATATCTAAATAATAATATATTTCTAAAAGTAACTCATTTGTACGGCGAGCATTCATATAAACATGTAAAAGGAAATCATTACTAAAACTAAAAATCTTGATTTATAATTTACGAATCCATCTCAGTTTCATAGTCAGCCCATTTACGAAACTTTAAATCGACTATACCATTGAAAGATTCTTTGCCGAACTTCAACCGAACAGCTTGCAGGGATTTATTTGGTGAGTCTTCAAATACTTTGTGTTGTTGTTTTATGATGGGCTTCAACTTTTCTAGAGTGTGTCCCGAAATTGCTTCAATTCTGTAATTTTAGACACGGTTAATTTAATAACCATTATATTGTCTTATTTATTATATCTAGTAAATTTAAAAGTAACCAGAGTCAGAAGCCAGAAGTATCATAATCAGTTTAAACCAGCTGTTCCCAATGTTATTTCATACTTTTTTTTTCGAAATGGAAGCTCTATTGCGACCTTGTCAATACTTAAAATTATTACAACAATGTAAAAAAACGATCATTTATAAATTAATTTTATCAAGAAAAAAATTATCAGGCTTATAAGGATGTATTGATATGATTAAAAAACGCTTTAATGTTTGATTTCAAGAATCGCCCCCTTGAACTAAAGCCGTGCTATAAATTCTTTGATTTTGTCATTGAATAATTCTTTCCCCGTGAATAAATACATGTTCATACTTATGTAGGTATTATCAATTGTATTTAAAAAATATTGAAATCGCACATCATTTTGTTGCCACAATAATAGAAATTAAAATGCATTTCTTTAGGTATAATGTAGACATCAATTGTGATCTACCATATGTGCACCAGAAAAGAAAACAAAGGTATTTTACTCACTTTTGGGGCCATACTTCATTTTCATCAAGTATATCTCTCGATAAAGCTAGCGATGCTCCCGCTAGTTCAGATGGCAGGTACTGTATGAATTGAACACTTTCCACAAGGCAGAGTTCACTTATAAACTAAAAGTATAATAAAATGTTTTCAATCTTCCTGGTTGTTTAAATCAAAATTAATCAAAAAAATAATAATACATTTTTATTATAATGCCTTTCCACCAAGTATTGACAGTGAACACCTTAAAAGTGAACAAAACTAATCATTTATTCTCATATTATTGGAGATATGATAAACAAAATAAAATTGTTTGATCATCAATTGAATTAGTAATGAAAAATTGTTTACCATTGCCAAGTTCATGGCTTCATTTGACATATTTGCTTGGATAGTAAATTCATCGATGAATGTTTGTACTGTAGGCGTTGTCAAGTCAAAAGAGAGTACTCTGAGCATTAATTTTTCCATGCATCGAATTTGTTTTGTTGTGTATGTACTGTTCGTAAGATATGAAAACTCTGCAATATCTAGAAGTTGATGAAAGTGAATAGTTTGACAGTTTTTGTTTTCATATAAAATATGGCTATGACAAAATCTATTAGCTTATATCAATACCTGGTGGATAAATTTCTTCATATTTAGCAGCAATCATCATTCCTGCTACGCCCACAAGTTGCAACTTTGATGGGATCTATTAAAAAATTTACATATTATTTAATATTTTTCCTCAAAGTTCTGTAGCCTAGGCGTAAGAGATCTTCTTGACAATACAAATACTTTTTAAGCGTGAGTCTACTGCAATATTAGTATGAACAAATACAGGCTTAATAAAGAAACTATTTTGAGTTACAGTTATACTTACAACAGACATTTTGCTGAGTAGCCTATCAATATAAGAAACGGCCAAATAGAGTGTTTCTGGGACTAGGCTGTATTCATCGCTTATAGCAACAAGCCAGTCAATAAGAATAGCTCTCATACTATCAGTTAGGTCTTTTTGTTTATTCATATAAAACGGATGCGGTCTATGACTCTCTTCTGCTTTCAAGAGGTATGTTAAAATATCCTAGAATAATTATTAATACATACATAACGATACAATTAGCAAAAAATAATATTTATACATAGAAATAGATCACCTATTCAACTTGAACTAAGAGTGGTTATTCAACATAATATTTCTCCAATAATTAATGATAATAAGTAATTCATATAAACCTGTTGGTAAGGATGATCAACTTGCTGAATATTGAAACTGGTTGAAAAATAATCAACCGACATTGGTTGAACAATGTCATTGTCGGATTGTGGCGATTCAAAATATTCAACAGACAATGTGTGGAGTTGTGGTACCAAGGAACATGTTTGTTTAAGAAGGTATTGGTCATTGCGTTTTTTTGGCACTACAGCGTTATTTCCTTCTTTAATTGATGCTTTTGGTTGATAGCAGTTGTTAGATTCGAATACTGGAACATTCTATCAACACAAAATAAAAATGATAAAGTTATCAAATATTTTTTTTACATGAATACAGACGTAAGATGAGATAATTTACACATGGATATTCCTTAAATAAGAATCTCGCCTGTCTTAAATAGTCCAGACCTTCAGCTTGAGCATTTTTTACACAACTTAAGCATAAAATAAAAAAATATCTTTTTAAACCAAGGTTGGAGTGTTACATGCATGTTATATTTTTTCAGGAATAGTGTTCACCTTCTGGTCGAATTAAAATTTTCTTGATATATGTAATTTTGATTTGTAACTTTTTATCTATACATTTAAATGAAATTTTATATCCGATTTCCTTTTTTTATCCACAGTAAATTTGAGCAAAGTTTAAAAAATAAATTCAAATCAGGTTTCAAGGACTTTTGTCAAGCTATTTTGGTGGTTAAAAAACCTAACCACAACTGGACAATAGAAACAGATTGATAATTTTACTTACACACAGCGAAATATCCTTACTCCATTTATCATGTATAATTGTGTTCGACTCGGTAAGTTGACCTAATACTGTTCTGTTTTTGTTTAATTTGTTATCAATCACGGTCTTTCCAGGTATATTTGGATACTTTTTACTGCAGTCAATTATTCTTGGAATTCGAGCAATAATATTGTTTTCGTGATCTTCATGGATTCTGAAAGCCGCCATTTTTCAAGATATCTGAAATCAAACATAAAGTTTTTTAATATATCGATACCTAAATGTAGAATGATCTACCTAGTGGGTAGATCAGTATCCACCTATTTGAGGAAAATCGTGCTAGTATTATACTAACACACATATTGTTATAATTAATAGTATGCATTACAATGTGAACAGAGAATTTAGAAATGGTTATACTAAATTTAGAAATATAAGTAATTTACTGGATAATGTTTAAAAAAAATCTTTTACTAATATGACACCATACCTGTCCTGTGTCTAAATTAATATAATACTATTTTATTGCTTATTCCGATGAAAACTTTTAAATATCATTGTTTAGAAATTTCAAATAGACGTTTCAATCATATATTGACTAGTTTCTTACTTTTGTTTCAGAAAAAATACCGGTCGCTCTTTTGAAAATAATTGTTCCACTCAGTAACACAAACCACGATCGCCGCCGCTATCGTGACCGTCGAGTACAATGTGGCAATTCAAAAATACCGCGCAACAATAATAAATTCTCCTTATGTTGGCTTTCTCTTTCTGACATAGTCAGATTCGGAATCGCCACGGAGCTATCCATAGTCTGCGAGAAATTATATCATTGATGTATAGTACGTAATTATTTTCAGTTTATTTCTTTATTTAATCAATCTTGTAACTTATGTTTATACTATTTAACTTGTTATATCGAGTTAACATCGATATATTGTGATAAATATTAAAATTCTTCAAACTTTATAGATAAACTCGTTCCGGATGTTCTAGTCATATGGTGAACTACATAAAATACATGAAGAATTTTGTTAAATATTAAGTGATTTAAGTTATCCTAAAAATATCTGCTGTATTTTTATATTTCTTTATGTTAACTTTCGAATGATGAACGTTTACTTGATGATTTATACATTTTTTGCTCATCTGCCATGAACTTCCGGTCTATGGTGAGGACACACGCGGATTCATTAGGGTGCGATTAAAGGTGAATTAATTGTCAGTGCGGTGTTGTGAAGGAAAACTATTAGCAGATTTATTAAAATGTCAAATAACGGTGCTCCCGATTCGTGGGAAACGCAAGCCGACAGCGTAGTCGGGGAAGCGAGTTCGTCAGACCCCAATGACTTATCTGCAAAATTTTCCACGTTGAATGTAAATGCTGTGGAATTTGTGCCTTCTTTCGGTGTACCCTCCTCGGATAATGACAATATGGATTCACCCACCGCATCGCAAAAATCAGAGTCTCAATCCACAAATTCTGCCGAAAGCCCTATAATGAACGGTTAGTCTGTTTTGTCACTCTACATTTGACAAGGTGGCTACGATATCAATTTTGTCGCATAGAAGCAGGCGTTGAACTCCGCATATGGTTCTGTTTTTTTACGTCTTTACTAGTAAATTCAATAATTAAACGAGTGATTCCTTTTGTCTAACAGTTGTGACAGACGCTTTCTCTAAAATCTTCATCTGACACATTTCTAAAGTTTCTCAAGTCATTTGACAGAAACGTTTTATCCTAAAATTTTACCATTGTTCTATTTTTTAAAAAAGGAAACATCTTTTTCGCGTAGACGTAAACACATTCCAAATTATCGTATGCCATGTCAGCATGCATGTCAAAATGAATAGTTTCACAAAAATATTTTTATCACCTAGATTTGAAAGCATGGTGCTACACTATCAGTAGTTTGCGAGTAATGTTTTGGGTGCAATAACTCTTATTGGAATGCGTTTTTATTATTATTCATTTGTTTTAGTATCTACCTATAGTAAATAATTCGAGCATTCTTATTTTCAAATCCAGAAAGTAAGCTTCAGATGTTTTCAGCTAAACTGGCCATGTATATTATCACATAGTTTTGTTTATGATTCATTTCCATTTACGTGTAAAATTAGCGGCCAGAAAGCTTTGTTATATTTCAAATCATCCTCAACGTAAAAGTACTTGTATATATAGTGTGTTTCGACCCCCACCACGCATGTTATGTCCATGAGACGTTTTTTTATTATTTAGCTTTGATCTCGAAAGTTTTATTGGTGCTGACATATCATGATCTTCCAATTAAGATATTTTAGACAAATTATCCTTACCATATCAATAATCTCGTTACGTGCAAACCACTGAACTGTTGACACATTTTTAATGTATCGTAATATGTCAAAATATCAAAGACAGAAATGGGCTTTGCTTTATGTTACTCTCAAGTCTGTACACTCTTTGGCGCAATTTTTATTTCTTTCAAAGCTTTGATAGTTTTGGTATCATTTTCTGTTATTCAGCAATCCCTAACAGCTAGTGTTACACAGATCATTTCATGCTCATAAATATTCATTGTGTAACACAATGATGTCAAGTAGCTATAAATCTTGACAGATAAAATGGTTATTATTCCAGAATAACTAATAAAGAAATAAGCCTATTTGAATCTTACAGTGAGAACATGAGAATTTAGAAACCAATTTTTCATTGCGAGAAAATGTAATTCGGGCTTGATGACAAGTTGTTTTTCAATCATTTGATTGATGATAAAAAATATTCATACTTAAATTGGTTTCTCCTCCCCTACTCCTTAAAGAATTCAATCTCAAGTAGCCGTTATGCTATAACTCATACTAAATGGACAAAAATAGAAAGTTATGAGTCAAATTTACAGTTGAAAACTCTTGGCTAGCGAAATGAATTCTATTTTTTATTTCAATTTATTTTATTCGCTTCGTTTTTAGTTTCTTTTGTATTTAATTTATTAGCTTGAATCCTTTCAATTATGCTTATATTTGTATACACATATAAAGCAGTCATTGTAATATTCATTGTTTTAGCCCCAGTGCGTCGATCTAATGGCACACCTAGACAGTTCTAAAAAGCTTCACAGCTGAACTATCAGCGCTAATTTTGATAAATTTACTTAAATGATACATAAAAGTTTGCACTGAACGATTGGCATTCATGAGCTAAAAGGGTTAAATATTATGCTTAAAACAATTATTTCAATGTTAAAAATTATGAATTGCCGTTTTTAAATATACATTATCAGGTAGAGTAGATATTGTTTTGTATATGAATTAGTTTTTGTTTCAATTGTATCTAGGCTCGGTGTTTTATTATCTGTTACTGGCATGCCGTATAATTTTTTACCTATCTTTATAATAATTACCATTGTTAAATATCAAATCGTACTGAAAAATATTTCATGTGGCACCTATTTTTTGCCGATGCTTTGCTTACATTTTTAATGGAGATAGGATTTCATTCCCTGAGTGTGTTACGCGACACTAATTAGATCAACCCTCATAATCACTTTGCTTATCAGAATTTACACCCCAACCTTACTTATTTCTTTACAAGCAGCGTGTAAAAAACATTCATTTGCATGTTGTCTGTAATTATTTGAGTAATGAAATCTGTTGGAAGAGGTAATGTTTTTCAATTCTTAATTATTCTAGGGACGTCCATGTTTCGTTTGTCAGTAGTTAAACTACAATTTGCACAGATTTAAATTTTGTAGCTTAAAAGCTTGGTAAATAAATATGATCTGAGTGCTTTTGAAAAGCAGGTCTGAAGAGTATTCAAAAATTCTAGACTGGCATAGACTATGATTTAAAATTTCAATTCAGTGTTAAAACAGTTGTTATTTCACAAAACATATCAATGAACAGATATCCACTTAGCGTTTATTGTCAGACCTGAGAAATTGTACAGGTATAAATGAAAAAAAATGTGTTGAAAATGCAGTGAGTCTGCGGGATTGTGATGACTATACCAAAAATAACCTAAATCACCGCTCCGACCAATGACCTGTTTCCGAGGTGCTTTGTATCAAATGCTAAATGCGAAAATCTACATTGCGCAATGTTTAAGATTAACATAGGTATCGTTTCTCTGCAATCTCCAGGAAATCTGTTGGATGTTGTAAATATTTTTACTATCCATATAGCAATGACAGTATGGAGACTTATTCACTCTCAAATTGTTTGTAAAAACTGGGAATATTAAGTTTTCTTTGCTTACATGTGGGCTGTCGAGAAAATATTATTTATCTACTCGCTATTGCCACTCGTATCTATATGAGCACTGCGTAAATATTACTGTTGAAATTCGTTCCTGAAATAATTTAGTGCTCGTTAGAAAAGATGTAGATTTTTCTTAAATATTACATTAAAAGTTTTGTAGTAATGTTATATAGATTGTGGTAGATACGCATGGCAAACAAATTGTGAATGAGAATTTTTATTATATAACTTGTATTGCGAATGTAGGCGCAGGTGCCGAAACAGAAGTCATGGCGTGCCCTCGGGTCGAAGAGCCACCCCCTGTGCCACCGGCTGCCGGCGGCGGGGAAGGGGGAGGCGGGGTGTCACCAACTGCCGACAGTTGGGAAGCGGAAGCCGACGACTCCCTCCTCACTCCAGACCAGGACCCCGATGATGAAGCCGGAGAAGTATGATGTTTGCTTAACTTTTATAAAATTATTTTCATTATTAGCAGATTAAACAACCCTGTATAAACTCAGAAACTAAATAGGGGCAATGTAGACTATGAACTCGGCTGCATCACATGATACTTAGATGCTGCAGGAGAGTCTGAATCCTGTGTTCCTTTTTTCAAACTGCGATGCTTAAGAAGGCCGCTGACAAACATTCAGCAATGATGTACTCTGCAAAGCTACAGAAAGCAATAAGTATTGTAGGAGCTATACAATTTTGGAGGAACTATATTTGTGCTATTTACTCCATATAGAGAGAGGACATGTCAATTCATATCTTCAACATAGTTAAGCTACTTAATTCATTTGCTAATTCATTCATTGTCAATTTCAGGAGGAAGATGAAGTAGAGGAAATGAGAAAAGTCATAAAGAAGAAACCCCCGAGGATTGAAGACACCCGAAGCAAAAAGGAGCATATCAATGTCGTATTTATTGGACACGTCGGTTAGTAATGAATGAATACTCGTTCATCGTTAAACGACTCTTATTTAATTTGCAGAATTTTGAGTCACTTGAATGAGACATTATATATTTCTATGTTTTCTACTCTCAGGTAGAACTTGTTTTTTATATCATTTCTCTAGTCAGTATGATTGAATTTAAATTTGCTATAAATGAGTGAGTAGGTTGGGAAAATTTTCAACACAATCAATTTTCAATACAATGATGTTCATTTAATTTTTTTCAGATGCTGGTAAATCGACCATCGGTGGTCAGATTATGTCTCTTACAGGAATGGTTGATAAACGAACACTAGAAAAATATGAAAGAGAAGCGAGAGAAAAATCGCGAGAGTCTTGGTATCTCTCATGGGCGCTAGATACAAATCAAGAAGGTCCGTAACTCACATACATAGCCCTAACTGAATAAGCTCTGAAAAAATCCACAGAGAATTTTTTTCTTAAAGTTACTGCAAATCAAATTTGTTCACAAAATTAATTCTTAAATGAGCCAATACCAAATTCAAGAACACCTCTATACCCCTGGCTGTTCGCGCAATATTATGACGTTTGTTATGTGGAGCAGTATAGCTTTCCCTAAAAAAAATACTACGAGTTATATGCTTTTAACCTTTTGTTTCCATTTGCATGCCTTAAAATCTGTGTACACTTTTGACCTCTAAAAAAATATAATTTTTGCTATCACTTCCTTCTCTCCAATTGAGTAATACTTGTCATGTTAGATAACAGTAGTACATAGCAGAATAAACATCACCAAAGATTAAATCGATGCTCGCATTTATTTTCAGTTTCTGTTATTATCAATTGCTGTGATTTTTCTTACAGAGCGAGACAAAGGAAAAACTGTAGAAGTGGGGAGGGCGTATTTTGAGACTGACAAAAAGCATTTCACAATATTGGATGCACCCGGGCACAAGAGTTTTGTTCCAAACATGATCGGGGGTGCAGCCCAAGCAGATTTAGCTGTCTTGGTAAATATAACAAAAGATATTTTTTTATTCAACTGCGTTGACCGGAGCTAGTTGTAAGTGTAGAAACCAGGGCTGTGGAGTCGGAGCTTTTTGGCCGGAGTCGGCGCGGCGTTTTGACCGGAGTCGTACTCGAGTCGGAAATTTTAAATAGTTTGAACTTTTTATTTTTGCATTTAATATGTCAAATTTGTCTTTTGGCCGCATTTATAGGATTGATATTTAATTGAATACACATAAATAGGAAAATTAGGGGAAAAAGGTGACGATATTGGATACGAGGTGACCTTTTTTTAGTCGGAGTCGTGTTTTTGGTCAATGTCGGAGTCGTGGTTTTGGTAAATTCTGGAGTCGGACTCTTTTTCACCGACTCCACAGCCCTGGTAGAAACAATTAAAGAAATACAGTAAAAGTCCGTTAATTCGAACAACGATAATTCGTAATTCGAAATTTTCATAATTTGCTCGTCCCAATATTGACTTTTCATAGTAAAATGTTAATTCGAAATATCGCTTAATTCGTAATTCGTAATGTTTTTCGCCAAAATGTACATACGATTTCTTGTAATTCGAAATTTTGACAGTTCAACAATTTCGAAATTTTGATAATTTCGTAAATTTGTTAGGTTAAAAGTTAGTCAACACATTGTTTTGAAGAGTAAAGCTTATGTCAACCATTAGTGTAAGTGAGACATCTATATTAAGTGAAGTATCGTATGTCAAAATCGAATTCGAGCATTTATAACATTGGTGCAAGCGAGACTTCAAATATTAGTATGTACCTAGCTTCACTACAATGGTACATTTTTATAATTATATACCTACATAAACGTCATTCTATTTTACGCGCGAATACCTTAAATATAAGTGACTAAAAATCAAATATGTTAACTGTTTTTTATTCATATGAAATGCCTGTCCATAAAAAATCGAAAAAATGGGTGTGAAAATTCATTTTTTTTAGTGTTCGCGTAATTCGTATCTCGATTTTTTTGGTCTATAAAAATCGAAAAAATTGTCGCGATGTTCCAGGCTGTCTACAATTGCCGCGAAAATTCATTTTTTTTAGTGATGTCGTAAATCGTAATTCGATTTTTTTGATCCATAAGAAATCGAAAAAATGGCCGCGATGTTCAAAGCCGTCGACAATTCCCGCGAAAATTTCTTTTTTCTAGTAATTGCGTAATTTGAATTTATTTGGTCCATAAAAATCGAAAAAATGGCCGCGATGTTCCAAGCCGTCGACAATTGCCGCGAAAATTCAATTTTTCATACTGATCTCGTAATTCGTAATTCGAATTTTTTTTGGGAAATCTGGTCCTTTGAATTTCGAATTAACGGACTTTTTACTGTATAGCAAAAGCTACACAAAGTATATATCAAATATATTTTTCAGCGATCATGTCTGCCCGCCATCTTATTACAGAAAGTCTTCAATGTTAACAAATATTTGCATAGTCATCAAATTATATTTCATCTATTAGTAAATTATGAATTAATATTTACTTATGGTGCTGATGTCATTGCAAAAATTATAACAAATGAACATGACTCGTGTGTTGAACAATAAAAAATAAACTGATATTATAGCCAAGTATTTTTTGCTGCCGATTACATGGCCGAGTTGTGAAGATCTAAGACTCATCTCATTTCTTTTCGCATCCACATTGGTGAAAGGTTCACTTGAAGGACATATTCACAGCTCCGGAATTTCCATCCAATTATCGCATTTTGCATTAATATTAACTTCAACACATATTCACATTGTTGTCTCATTACTTTTCAGGTTATATCAGCACGTAAAGGTGAATTTGAAACTGGCTTTGATCG
Source organism: Himalopsyche kuldschensis (assembly GCA_028554975.1). NCBI lineage: Eukaryota > Metazoa > Arthropoda > Insecta > Trichoptera > Rhyacophilidae > Himalopsyche > Himalopsyche kuldschensis. The sequence continues at coordinate 6,641,078 of JAHFWI010000019.1, read as the reverse complement.
CGGGGGTCAAACAAGAGAACATGCAATGTTGGCAAAAACTGCTGGCGTCAAGCATCTTGTTGTATTAGTTAACAAAATGGATGATGCAACTGTTAACTGGGATGAAGCTAGGTATTTTTGAAATCCTTCTAACTAAATTACATTAATATTTTTTATCCTGTTTTTCTGACTTGCTTTAATTGTAGAACTCATTCTTCCGCACAACAGTTTTCAGGTAACAAAAGGACCCATCTGCACTATTTTCAAGATATCCTTCCACAAAAGATATAAAACACATTAACAAATGGTTGAATTCAAGCAATAAATCAATAATATAACATGACAGTTGTGTAATTTATTGTATAACTAATGATAAATCCACCATTTTGTCACTTTATCCCAATGATTTGCAGTGTTGATTATGTCCCTCAAAACATGGCTAATAATTGTATCTTTTTTTATTTCAGGTATAACGAATGCAGAGATAAAATTCTACCTTACTTAAAGAAATTAGGCTTCAATCCCACCAAAGACCTGTCATTCCTTCCTTGTTCGGGTCAGACGGGACAGGGAATCCGAGAACAGGTGGAGGAGTCTGTCTGCCCGTGGTACCGGGGGCCCCCCTTCATCCAATTCATCGACAACCTGCCTTCGCTCAACCGCAAGATGGACGGACCTTTTATCATGCCCGTAGTAGATAAATATAAAGACATGGGAGCGGTGCTCATGGGCAAAGTGGAAGCGGGAAGTGCGAGAAAGGGCCTGTTGCTGTTACTGATGCCCAACAGGGTAAAGCAAATTTCATCTATTAACCTCAAATACGCACCCCCACTGTAGCTGATCTCTATTGATAATACATACTCTTTTGATCAGAATATTACAGAGCTTAGTCACTTTGATTTCAACTTGCTTCAAGTGCTTCTGAATTCTTAAAATTTATGTCGCCTTGGTCATTTGCTGTTGCACCTTTTGTTTTGATATAATTCACTCATAAGCATTTGTGAAATAAAAATTTCCAAACATGACATTGGGGATATTCGAAAATCTGTTGTAAAAATCACAGAATTATTGTTGATCAACTTTACATCAGTGCAAGTGTGCTAGCTGAGTAACCTTGGACTTAAGTGGCGGTAATCTTTATGATTATACAATATGCACAAAATTAATTACTTCATTAAAGCAAGATAAAAACTTATAGCTATTTGCTATCAGCACATAAAATTTAAGGCACAAGTACATAATAGTAAGTTGATATTATTTAAAAGAAATAGTTTCAGCTACTACCATTCCTGGGGCAAAGGTTGTGTCTACCCAATAATCATTGCAATGACACGCTATACAAAATCTTCAGTATCCTATCTATTGTAATTATCAAAGCCATAAATAAGTTAATAAAAATAGTAAATATTTTTCTAAAGGAATTTATAAGAATTTGCGCGAATACTATTCTGCCATACTAAACACTAAGTGTCTGTGTATTATTTAAATGACGTTGGCTTTTTGTATATTTCAGACACAAGTTACCGTTGACCAGTTATGGTCTGATGATGAAGAGGTTACATCGATTGGTCCCGGTGAAAATGTAAAAATTAAATTAAAAGGTATTGAAGAGGAAGACGTCTCACCTGGATTTGTTCTGTGTGACGCAGCTAACCCAATCAAAACTGGCAGGGTACGTTGGCTTAACATTATATATTGCACTGGAAATCCTTTCTGGAAAATTTCGCATTAATCTATAATAAGTTTAAAAGCCAAAAGGGAAAACAATCCTTAATGATAGAGTCTTCTCATGTGGCCTTGCTCCAGCAATATTTGCAACACCTTCTTTCGGGCTACCTGAATAATTTTTAGTGCCAATCTGTTAGGTTCCCCAAGCATTCCATATTTTGCCTCGTTGCTTTCTATAAACTGGCAGATAATTATTCGCCTTCATAAAACTAATGATTCATTCTCTTCCAGTTCTTAAAATACTCTATATATTCTATTGCTTGAGTAGGCATTTACTTGGTAGAACTCCATTATAATACGGTAAAAAAAATAACAATGTATTTTAGTTCTACATAAATTATTTTACAGTAAAAGTCCGTTAATTCGAACAACGATAATTCGTAATTCAAAATTTTCATAATTTGCTCGTCCCAATATTGACTTTTCATAGTAAAATGTACCGTTAATTCGAAATATCGCTTAATTCGTAATGTTTTTCGTCAAAATGTACATACGATTTCTTGTAATTCGAAATTTTGATAGTTTCGACAATTTCGTGAGTTTGTTAGGAAAAGTGGTCAAATTATGAAAAGTTAGTCGACACATTGTTTTGAAGAGTAAAGCCTATGTAAACCATTATTGTAAGTGAGACATCTATATAAAGTGAAGTATCGTATGTCAAAATCGAATTCGAGCATTTATAACATTAGTGCAAACGAGACATCTATATATTAGTATGTACCTAACTTCACTACAATGGTACATTTTTATAAGTATGTACCTAAACGTCATTCTATTTTATGCACGAATACCTTAAATATAAGAGAATAAAAATCAAATATGTTAACTGTTTTTTATTCATATGAAATGCCTGTCCATAAAAAATCGAATAAATGGCCGCGATGTTCAAAGCCATTGACAATTGCCGCGAAAATTCATTTTTTTTTAGTGATCGCGTTAATCGTAATTCAATTTTTTTGATTCATAAAAAATCGAAACAATGGCCGCAATTTTCAAAGCCGTGGACAATTACCGCGATTTTTTTTTTTGTAGTGTTTGCGTAATTTGAATTTTTTGGTCCATAAAAAATCGAAAAAATGGCTGCGATGTTCGATCCCGTAATTCGTAATTCGAATTTTTTTGGAAAATCCGGTCCCTTGAATTTCGAATTAACGGACTTTTACTGTATATATTTGTGTAGAACTAAAATACATTGTTATTTTTCTTACCGTATCTATATACATATTCTATTCACATGTTGAGAAATGAAATTAAAGGACCAATTTCACTTGCTCTAGTCTTGTCAGTTTTATTATTATTAAAATGCAACATACGTAATCAACAAGAATCAACGCCTGGGACTGAATAGCAAAAACTGTTTTAAATGAATTTAATTATTATTATTTTTATTTTGATAGTGCCAAATGGCTTTTTTTATACTGTGACTGTACCTATGTCTATTTCAACCAGACAGCAAAATTTTTAAATAATTTATGGATTCTGAAATTTCTTTTATTTCATCAAATTAATATTGCATTTACTGATTTCATTATTTTTTTATACACAGATATTTGATGCCCAGCTGGTTATATTAGAACACAAATCAATAATCTGTGCAGGATATTCAGCTGTCATGCATATCCATTGTGCTGCAGAAGAAGTTACAGTTAAAGTAAGTATTGCTTCTGAACAATTTATATTACTAAATGACGGTTTCCTTTATTGTGGAATTTGTTAAGTAAAAATAATTTCTAGTCAATGTTGTTTCTCTGATAAAAGTTTCTGATATATCTAGCATACCTACCTGCTTATTAGTTAAGGTATTTACATCAATTATTTGTTTAAATTTATGTATTTCTAGATTTAAAATGTTCTCAATTTTGTTTCAGGCCTTAATATGCCTGGTAGACAAGAAGACTGGAGACAAATCCAAAACTAGGCCACGATTCGTAAAGCAAGATCAAGTAGCTATTATGAGGATAGAATGTTCTGGCGTTATTTGTTTGGAGCAATTTAAAGTTTTCCCACAGATGGGTAGATTTACATTAAGAGACGAAAGTAAGTTTCAAATAATACGTTTTTGGATGCATGGTGATAATTAAAATTTTGTGAATTTCTCGCAGATTAATTAATGTTGTTTTTTTTTTTTTTTCAGATAAAACAATCGCGATTGGAAAAGTCCTAAAAGTAATTGAATAAATGAAGTCATATTAAGCATAGAGTAGGTAGCTAGGCTAGGTCTTCTTAATACATTTCTACGAGTAATGACATACACATAATATATTATTCAAATAAATATATATACATATTATTATAAGGGATATGGGGTGCGTTGAAGTAAATTTTGTTTACTTTAATTGTCTCGATTGCATGAGGAGTGCTGCCCAACACCAATCGCTATTTTTATACAAGAGGGATTATGTATATCTTGACAAAATATCACCTGTCCATTAAACATTATTTATGTAGTCGAATATGTCAAAAGAAAAGGAAGGCTGAATGCAGTGTAAAGCTTGAACCAACGATTAACTACTTTCGGTGCTGCCGTTTTATGCCCTGAATCAATTATGTATATTGTGACTCTGAAAATTTGGTTTTTGTCGTGAAACCTATCATTCGTAAATTATTTAAAACAAATTTGAAATGTAAAATTTAAGCAAGATAAACTAAGCTTTTTTATGAATTATAGATTTACAATTGTTAAGACACTATTTACAGAGTGAAATCCCGTGACTGACAGTGAGAGATTGTTGCCCGAGTAAGCATGTATTGCCAAAATGTCGCCGGTTTTGTAAATTTTCCCCGATCCGCTGTAGTTTTTTATTTCCCTGATCAAATATTAAAATAACATAAATCACTTACCGAGTCTGCATTGTCAATTTGGCGTTTAAAGTTTCATTGTAGTTAATATTTTTTTTAATGAAAGAACATAAGTATTATGTTCAATATTTTATAACTCGGTCTGTGACTTGGAATTCGACTTTTTTTCTATATGCGTCATATCTATTGTATATTTTACAGTGGGAAATATGATTGTCATTGAACGTATCAATCTGACAGATGATTTATATGTATATGTTTGTTTTATGTCTATATTTTGCGAATGTAAAGGAATGTTTTTTTTTTTTTACTATTTTAGTACAGATTTTAAATTGAAATTCAATTATTTTATCACGTCCCGATAATAAATAAAGTGATGCTTAATATTATAGGCAAGTTAATATTGCAATATTTATTTTGGTTTATCATGCCTTAATAAACTAAATATATATGTGACATCAAAATAGGGGCCTCGAATGAAACAATTTTATGAAATATGTACAGTATTGACATGTTGAAAATAAATGGATTTGAAATAATGCAAAGGTATAAAGATTTTTTTTCGAGTTCAAGATATGATGATTAAATACATTGTCAAGTTGCTCGATATGAATTACTTTGACGGACATTTTAAATGTTAACTTTGCCTCGATGCATTGCGCTACGATCGAAGGATATAACAGAACAGGAGATTACCGAAACTTTGTTTTTTTGTTGTAACTTGATTATGTTTCGATCCTCAGTAGATTTGCTATTTATTATTTTTGAAACATCCGTTATATAATGCATTTAAAGATAACTGTGCCTTATCAAATTAAAATTAACAATAGTGTTATTGAAAATGCTTTCAAAACTATGATGGATATTATTTTTTAATTGTTGTGAATTATTTCTTATACTCTTGCTAATTAAAGATAAAACAGGTTCCTTACCTCAAGTAATTTTTTTTCTAAATTGTTCAAAAATTCTCTCTTTTCAATCAAATCGGAGGCCTATTATTCTCAGTAATGTTAATACTCGACAGTTAAATTTGCATTGTCATTGTAAAAATTATAAAGATAGACGTCTGGCAGTGCTAAGTATTACAGTTTATTTATTGTTTGAAATATGCCTATGCAAAGAATGAAAATTCTCTCAATATGAATACAGCTTAATAGATTATCATCCAATATTTCCTGATTGACCTTCTTAGTGCTGAATGGTTTTCCTTATTCCTGAAACGGTTCAATTGTTGATATTTTTCTTCCACAAATTGCAGTACAAAATATAATTTCGATACACTCGTTTTACGAATTTCACCAAATTGCTTAGAAGCTTTAATAATATTTAAAAAAAAACATGTAACAAGCAACAATGGCACATTGACAAATGACCCCAACTTTCATAATAAAATGTGTATACATCACTGGAAGGTAATCTTTACTCGTAAGGAAATCAGTCAATAAATTTGATAAAAATATCAACAAAGCGTGAATTACTTTGTCATACAAGTATGCCATACCGTTCCTATTAAAACTATATAGTGTATAAAGCAATGAATCTTAATGCTTGCATATCATTTTGCACTAAGACGGTTATATGCATCCTCTATTTTAAACGCATACGGATAACTAACTGGTTTATACTTTTTACACATGCTGTATTTGTGAATTAAATTTAACACTGATGAATTGTTCTGTCTTTTTTTCATTGTTTTAATTGATGATTAACTTTCCTACATAAACCACAACTCCACTAGGAAAAGTGCAACGCTGGAGCTTCCGTGCTAATGGTATAAAGTTATAGAATGAAATTTCCGCATTTGTGGTGTTGATAAAGCTCCAACCCACTATATACTGAAAATGATATTTGCTGTATAGGATGTCTCTAAATGCCTAAGCAAATATCAAGAAATAATCGCGTGTACTTATTTACTATTATTAGAATTTTATATGCTGCCATTTGTCACTGAAATCATCCTTGACAGTGCTTAAAACACTTGACAAAACATTATTAATTTCATTTGAGATAATATCAAATAATCCAAAATATCGTAGAACTGAATCCTGCCTTTATAAAGTGCAAATGAGTATAAATAATAGCGATGTACATTCGCTAAGAGTATTTGTCATGAGATAGAATATCATGCTCTTATGTTAATTTATTTCTAATTGGAGTATCTTCATTTTGCCAATGAGGACAGTATAATAGTGGTAGTGTTTTATTGTTCAGCAAAATTCTTTGAATCCTTTATACAGTTTTGTCTTATCTACAGTGAGACAAACATTTTTTTTATAAAATATTGAGACTGGTAGGAGTTGAAAAAATCAGCATCACTTGATCATCCAACGTTAGGATCTTAAAAATAATATACTGAATTTCTGCCTGGAACATATTTCACTGCTTGAATATCTTGCACACCAGCTCTGCTCACACCATTAGTAACACAGAACTACGTTCCAAATGCTGACTAAGTAATTTGATCATTTTAACTCTTGGCTAATATATCTAACAAGTTTCCCGACAGAAGAAATTTAATATGAATTTTTCTTTAGTGCAACTTGTTTCAAATATGGACTGGGTGCGAAGTAATAACATTTCAGGATTGGACTGAAGGTACTAGATGGGATTTAAAATTTGATCTAACAATTCGTCTTCTTGAAGCCATGAAGATGCGTTTTAGTACGCTGTGGAACACGCTAGACGTGTTCTCAACACCCATACAATGTGTTAATCAATTTTCATTGTCTAGAAACAGCATCATTTTTCTAGGAATAAATGTCGACAAAATTTTTGACCTAAATTCATCAACCTGGCACTGGTATTATTTTTTTCAATTATTTACCTGATAACTCTGAAGATAAGATTTTTTTCTAAAAGCTTTCCTTTTGATGGAAGATTTTGAAAGATCTAAAGAAACCATAACCATTTTTTCTGATCCATTCATCAGTAAATTGTGGTAATTCATTCTACAGTTTATATTAACAAATACCGTTTATAGTATGTGCAAAATAAAAAGTTATGCGAAGCAATATTAGTAAAGATATGTAAAAATAAGTCTTATTTGGTTGATTTTTGGATGTAAATTATGGAAACCATTCAACTATTATGTTGTGCATGTATATATATTACAATGAAACAAATGCATGATAATTATAACCTTTCTATGGAAACCCTTACCAATGGCCCATCTGAAATAAGATATTAGTGTTTCTAAGGTACTTTTTAACTATTGATTAGTTGGTATTTGACACTAAGTGTTGATGTGTTAATTTAATTCAGAGAATAGGAAATATAATTGAAGAAAAATTCAGTTTTCATAAGACCGCAAGTCCTGACTTCCGTGATTTATTCGATCTGCAACTTAGCTAGAACAATAATATTAAGCCTGTCAAAAGATGATTATAATGAAACCCTAGTTTTGAAAAGGACCAGGACGAACACTAAATAATTACAGAACATATACATAATAAGATTGGATAATATAAAAAAAATATTTATACAATATGTTATTAGAAAATAATTGATTTATCGATCAAACATTTCATTTACACAATTCGATCTGTGTCGAGACATTCTTTTCTCATTAGTTAAAATAGCTATACAAGAGTATTTTACACTTGGAGGACTCCCATTTTCAATAACATACTTCAACAGCCTCAGTAGACAATATCCTAACGAACTGTACATCGCAGTCTGCATTCATATAATAGCTGTAGCTTTTATAAAATATTTCTCGCGGGCAACTTAATTAATTGTTTATATATACATCCACTCGCAAAAGATGGAGATAATTTGATGAGTTCATCGAGTTTGGCAAAAAAGTGATAAGTACAGCTTCACATATCTGGAGTCGGAGAAGGTCAGTCGGATATTTTGAAAGATTCATTTTTGGAAATGTTCTGATTCATTTGGTCATTTTCAAATTCTACAAAATCGTCGAAGAGACTAGGCCAAGCTTCCGTATCATCGTAAGTGCTAAGGTCTTCGCCGACTGTATCACAAAAATTGAGAAACATACACCAGGTATCTTTGGGAATGCCTCTGACGTGAGGATGGATCTCCAGATAATTCAGCCATCGATTTAAGATCGGCGGTTCGGATATCGTAAATACTAATCTCCACAGAGCTATCGCTACGTCCGCCGGCAAGATGCGCTGACCCGTGGCTATGTCCAGTCCGAATTTAAATGTGAATCTGTACAAGTCCTTATGGAGTTCGTTATCACTCTGTAGTTCTCCGACAATTTCTGGTAGCCGGCCTTGGATTCCCTTGATGGAGTCAACTTTCATACTCTTCAAGCCTTGCGTAAATTCACTTTTTGTAAAGCGGCACATTTGCTCCGCGTTTAACTTCCATGCGAGTACTAATACTTTAAATTCATCAGGGCGAAGTTGTAAATCATTGCAAAGCTTTTCGATTCCTTCTGAAAGAATGGCATCCTCGTTTGGATCTTTGTAAAAGTCAAACATTGTATTGATTCGTGAGTCCGAAGACCGAGAGTCCCCGGCTCCAATCGTTGATACTGATTTCGGTAAAGGTAGTTTGTGGTAGAAATTTCTAGAGTTTTTTTCGGTTACAATTTGAGGGCGTTGCAAGTTGCTCACTGGCTCAACCGCCACAGGAGATGTACCACTGTTGGAGTTGACGTGAGTGCAAGCTTGCGAGGTGTAATGAATGTAAGTTTTCTTGTTCCCGTTTGAATGAGCATCTAATGTAGGAAGCAGCGGTTGCAGGGTTCCTTGCATTGGGTACTCGGTCGCCGCATTCCCCGCTACCTGATACGAGTGCTGGAGATCTGTCATCTCTGAAAATTGCATAATTGAATGTAAATTTTTTTTAAATTATTCTTATGACCTCTATTCTGATACAATGATGTGTCATATTTATTATTAAATTTTATAATAGCTCCACACAATTTTGCAATTCACTTGATCAACTAATTTAATGCTGAGATGCTGAGATGCTAGTTTATTTTTAGAATAAGATTAAATTTCATTTTGAATCACCTATTAGAACCACATGTGACAACATCCAAGAGGTGTACATACTTTTCAATAGACACAATGACGGTAACTATTTTAGTAGAACCTGGCATTGAGCACGGGAGCTGTGTTTATGTGGCGCACAGATGTATTTCGCTTAAGAGGCATTGAAAATGACAGAACAGAAATAAAATATAATGGTTTCTAATATTTAACAGTTTTATGGTTTCAACTTCGGCATTTTTACACAATCAACGTGTTAATTTTCTACTTCAATAACATTTGCATATATCATTGAGGCAATATCTAAGCAAGGAAAAATGATTTTACTTCAATATAGTCCGAATGACAACCGGATTTATTTTAAGAACTGATGTGTCTTTATGAGTTTTTTATGATCTCCATTAGATTAACCAAATAACATAAATGGATAATTTGGTTCCACGGTCATTCTAAACCGGACTTTTCAAGTAATTAAGTACCTATACAAAAAAAAAATTGTGACTTCAGCAAAATGAGTTGCAAAGGAAATGAAATTATTAACAAAATGTAGTAGGACCCCCTGGGTCCTTACTTTCAGAGTACCCCAGTTACAAAGTTTCAAATAAAGGCATGTGCAAAAACGCACTCGCTAACTGTCACTTTAAATCCCATACCCCCACACTAATAATGTTGTGTTTCTCATCTGGCTTGCAAGCCTACTACTTTGAGATGGAGTTTTGTGGTGCGCCGACAGAAAAAACAAAAGAAGGGGGAAAATTCTAGACTTGAGATAATCATAAAATACATCACTCATGCCATGTCTTGAACACAGGTCTTCTGAGCACTCGACTGTCCTCTTACCGCAGAGCAACAGAAGCTAACTTTATATGAAATATTTTTCAAACTGAATGTGTAAACCGTCATATTAAGTTGAAATTGATCTCAATAAGATAGTGGGTTTGACAATAAATATATTTTGGTAAGGCGATAAGTATTGGGTTACGCTCCATAGAAATATATCTGCAGAACCCAGCAATGTCACAGGCTTTATAGGAATAAAGAATTTATACTAACCATTCCTTTGAACGACAGGTGATTCAAAAGGAGGAACTTCAGCAGCGGAGGCAGTAGGTGAATTAAAACAACTGAAGCAGTGGCCCATTGGATATTATTCTTTTATTTTCTCCCACCCTCTGTTTTTCGTCAACGAACGCGACTTCTTCGGAAGCATTCAGCGATTAACTTTCTCTCTCTGTTGGCTTCGATTCCATTTAATTCATATAAAATATATTTTGGAAAACGTTTCAATTTTCCTCTGTCATATTTATTTGTTAGATGTATGCTTTGTGTATGACTAGAATCATCTAAAATATCTACAAACGTCGTATGTATTTTCATTAAATAGTCAGTCGTACGAGCTCCTGTGAAACAAAAGAAATCATGATAATTCAACATCAATGGGATATTCAAGTAGCTCTACAGAAAGTCCTGAAAGCACCAATAGTGGTAATTAAAATGAGTAATTTTTGCCGGTAAAAATCACATGCATAAAAATATTTAGATCATGTTTATAATATGAATCGTATTGTAACAGAGTACGCAAATCAAATTGCTGTGGTCATCGAAAATGACAGAATTATAACCGAGCGGTTTTTATAGGAAATATAGTCTGAGAACAAAAGGATGATCGAAATTTTAACATTTATTATAGGTAATATTGCGATATTTACATAAATAGAATGATACTTACTTTCGATAGCCCGAAAATTACATCTTAAAAAAAATTGTTTTAGTGTTGCATAAATTTTTTAAACATATTTGACACTTCGCCCAGAGACTGTCCTATAACATTCAGTTCTTCGTTGCACGTAAAATATGAATATATATCTTCAAAATACATAACAGCCCGTTTCAATACACGAAAAATTAACAAATATTAATTATATTTAGAAATATTTTCCTCTTTTCTGAAATGACAGCGCACAGAGGCACGGCAGTGCCATAGAATATATATGAATATAGTGTTCAGAACAGACATCAAAAATAATAATGTACAAACAACAGTTTGTTGACATCGCTACGTCATTTCAACTAATAATATAATCCTCCATAAACCGAAAAATGTATTTTATATCTTATTATTTGCATAAACGAGCGTCAAACTTAAAACAAAAGATTTTTTTAATCAATAACTGTTTCAATTTGCATTCATACAATAAATTATTTGATAATATTTGTCAGAATTCTATTTAATACCTATGCAATACTCTGTATAAATTATTATTTCTGATAAGCATTATTATTTTAGTAAATCTTTAACGAATTATTTTAAATTTAAAGACAGTCATTATGAATCCACGAAGTACAATAATTTATTATAAATTGAACAACCACTCAAGCGGTAATTTTTTCTGTGAACCAATTTTTGAACCAAATTGGATAGCAGCTGATGTTGAGCTTATGAAACAAAAAAAATTATGTAAATTTAAGAGTTAACTATTCAACAATTAGCTTATTTTTCTAATATTGTAGGTATAAATATTTTTCAATCAAAGGAGATAAAAAAAATCAATCATTCACATTTATAATTGTGCAATGTTGAAATAAATTATCATTTAAATAATAATTGCCTAATTTTAAAAGTTATTCAGCAACAATAATAAATATCATATTTTTGTAAATGTAAGCTTATTATATTTTTTCATAGGTACATACGTCAAACATATTTTCTCGCGATGCGGAGTGCTGCCAGATAAGGAACTTCACCAGTGATGGATAAAATTCCAGTTGGCATCTTGGCAATAATAAAAACTTCACACGCCATTTTCTATCGAGATTGTTTTGTTACTGGTTTTTCGGAGTGAATCGCTTTCAAATTATTTTGGAAAGGAGGTGTGTTAGATGTTTCTAGTGTTATTGAAGAAGATATGCATACAAATAAAATTGCTGTTTTTCGGGGAATAGTATAACTGTCAGTGGCCCTGCAGTTTTTTTTGTAGGGATACTCTTACGATGACGCATATTTCGAAAGTAACATTTCTTTACACATCTGTCAACGTTGTCGCCCGATCATTTTATTGATATTATGGTCGGACTTTCATGAATCCATACTCTATGATTTCTCTACACAATAAGATTCATAATAATATCATTTGACAAATATATCGATTCGACATTGATATCATCTCTATCATTATTACCAAAACGAATCTATCCTTGAAAATGAGCATTTCCTTATTAATTATAAACATGTGGTATTTCTCAATGTTAAATCTGATTAATTGCACCATATTCTAAGGCCGCAATAAAGTGAAATCAATTAGGAACATGCAAATCTTAAAATTCTAACTATGGCATGCCAACAGTTAGCTATAATTGTCCAAAACAAACCAAATATGTCAAGTAGTACCATTTCTATTAATATTTTTGTTGTTATTTTTTTTTTAATGTAGTATTACGTCTCCCAAGATTGATAGGGATCAATTATGGAGAGCCCGAAAATGTTGTCAGGTGATGAAGAGAAACACTGGTGTGGCACTGCAGACCATTACTATAACAAGTATGCACTTTAATTTCTATCTTCTTTCATGATTAATCTATTCTGAGAACTCGATTAATTCTTGTCAGTGCAGTTGTCTTGCATTAGTCAGTATGTATATATATTTTAAATCCACAATGTTTACAAAGCCATCATGGAGTAAGTGACAGTCTGCATATATTTTTTCAAATAGTTTTTGTAATTTTCTCTGTAGATTATTAAATTTTATGGTTTTCTTACCTTTGGCTCAGTTACATCTGCTGAGAGTTTTTTATTAGGAGTAAATAAATAAAAAACATTTCCTATTTTAAAGTAAGATATTATAGAGTAAATTGCTAGATATGCCCAGTATGTCATATTTACTTATAATGAAGTTTACTGTATTTAATATCATCGTTAATTTTGCAGAGCGAAGAATCTACAGAAAGAATTAGATGAATTCACAGATGCGTCATCACAAATAGAGAAAGAATTAGAATCACAGTTGGAACAAAGTGAAAAATCTTTACGAGAACTCAGACAGCAAAATCAAAGAATAGACAGAGAAAATGAATTTATTAAGGTTATTATAAATATAATTCTTATTAGTAAATTAAACCGAGATTCACCCCAGACTGTAGGGTTAGAAGACCAGTAATTTTTTCAAAGACCATCGGGTAATAAATAATGCTTGTTTCAATAGATAATTCATATATTTTTAAGCATATGCTTAATCCACTTATTTCAGAAAAGGTGAGGTAGGACAGTAACATCTGTGAGATATTAGACAATCGCACTGTTGATGTTGTATTACTGAAATACATGAATTAAGTTGTGCACTTGTTATTATCTTTCAAAGTTCATCTATTTTTCTCAAATCTTTGCAAGTTTGGAATAATTCTATTTGAAATGTTGAGTCTTAAAAGTATCACCGATATCATCCTTGCAGAAAAAAATGGATCGAACTCAACAAGAAAATACCCAGTTAGAAAATGAAGTCAAGAGCATGCGGACGGAGAAAGAAAATCGAATTTCATACATAAGGGAACTCGAGCAGAAAAATGATGATTTAGAAAGAGCACAAAGGTATTTCAAATATTTACTTATTTTAGTATTAACACTTTGTTTACGGGCTTTTTAATTACTATAGTAATTACGAACAAATTTGTGCACAACATAAATAATGGTTTAAATTGGTACATCCCAACCATGCAATGTTTTACTTGTTAAGATATCCCATGGAATAAAGATAAATTATATCAAGTCATCTTAAAGTTAAGAAATAGTCTTATCGTCTTCTCAAGCTGAGAATCAAATAGATAATAAAAATCGCGAAAGCTTAAGAACAGTCATAGTCCTATAAAGCTAGTTTTTAGATTGACATAAATTGAATTCATAATTCAACCAGGTTTCTCAACAGCTTCAATTCTGGCAGTCAAAGTTTCCGTACAGAAATTTCTCCAATTCTATCATTAAATATATTTTATTATGTGCGTCATTTCAGGGTTATATCTGAGTCTGTAGCTGGCATAGAAACATTGCTTAATCAAGCTTACGAACGAAATGCAGTATTGGAAGGAGAGGTTGACGACATGGAGGCGTTAAGAGTGAAATTGCAGCGAGTTTCAGATGAAGCCAGAGGTAATATCTTCAGCTGGTTAAATAAATTATAATAATAATACTGACTACATTTTTACTGTAAAAGTCATGCGGGTGAGTTATTGGATTGATTTTTTTGGAGAAATAAAAACTAAACACCTAATTATGGACAATTAATTATAAGGAGTAACAAGCAATTTGTTAATCTGTCTTTTTAAAAAATAGCATTTCTCAATTGGCTCTGACACAGTTGATGTATGTTTGTAATATAATAGTTACAAACTTTCTCAGTTAAGTTAAATCAATTGATGAAATTTTTGACAACATTTCCAAAAGAAGAAACCAGGAGCTTGAAAGCCAAACAATCTAAGCAGCCAGTTGAGATTTGTAAATCAGGAAACAGTTTGGCAAAATATGCCTAACAAACATTCTAGTGGTACTTTGTGATAGCTGATTGCGCAAAAAAAACGATATTGCACTAGGCACTGAAATTATTGTACAAGCGATTCTCGGTATCCGAATATTGTGCTTTACATTTTGTTGAATTCACTATCTCCAAAATAATTATCTAAAAACTCATATCCCATTGAATCACTCATTACACAATGCCAAATCTGCATCCTTCCAATGTTCAAATAAAATTTCTGAGAAAAAGTGTATTTGACAAAATTCTGTTATTTTTTATTACAGATCTGAAACAAGAGTTACATGTTAGGGAAATAGTTCCAAACGGCAACACAACAACCAGTACACCGGTACCGAAAAAAGCTGACGACTCGAGTAGAAAACTTTTCAATGGACACAGTTTGGACTCAAACCGGCTTCACGTTGAAACGGAAACGCAGACAAATCTTGGGTCTGCATTGAAATGTGAGTCATTTAAAATTAACATGTCAAATGATAAAATGATATGCTATATTGATAAAGTAATCTAATTTTGAGTCAGTCCATTGAATTTGTTATGTCTATCCTTGCAATGACGATTTTAATTCAGTCTTGATGTATTACAAAGTGAATTTTACTGCCCATGATAATTATTGTTTTATGTATTTTAAAATATATATCTATCATTTAGGTGATTTACCAATGAACGGAAATGCAATGACGCCCTCCTCAAGAATATCAGCGCTGAACATAGTCGGTGACTTATTGCGGAAAGTAGGGGTAAGTGTGTTATATCTTGCATTAATTCTATATATAATTATTTTGTATATTTTGTAGTGCATGCTTTTTTCCCCTACCTGTATAGTACAAGGTTTAAATATAACATAGTTAACGATCCAAACGGGTATCTATGATTTTTATTTACTCATCCAAGTATCAGATTAAGAATCTATTTATGTAGACTGTTTAGAGTCCATTTAGTCTCTCCACTCGATTGTCTCCGCGAACAACCCATTACTAGGAAATATATGGCAGCATGTGCGGTGGTTGATTTATTCATTTTTCCACTTGAATAAAATACTACAGGATTATTTCACTGGTGATTGTTTATTTGTTTACAACATAGTGTCATTTGAAAATATAAGATTACCGATATTCATTAAATTAAAATGGTGCAGACAAGGATGTAATATCAGAATGTTGATATGTACTCATTATTTTTTTTAGTTATAATGACTTTTGCAAGGCTCAAGTCAAACAGGTGGGCATGTATTGATTTCTAAGGAATAAGAGGGAAAGAATGAAATTATTATTATGAAAAAAAATATGTAAACATCCTTCATATTCTTTTGACACAAAAGAGGATAAACATTCAATTGATTTAAAAAAACCACATCACAAACATCAAGTTGTTAAAACTGAAATGTTTTTCCTGCACACCCAGAAGTTTACATGGCTTAAAATACCCCCTTTCATGGAGACAAACGAATGGCAAAACTAAATGGACCCCCTCTATACATATAGTCGATTGAATTTTTATATGAATAATATGGTAGCAGACGTGTTTGGATCTCCATCAAGTATTCTACATATAAATCTAAAGGTTACCCTGTAATTAACGCACAATCATATTAAGCACAGTATTAACAATCTCATTAAGCATCAAAGTATATAAAAGGCAATTAACTAAAATATCCTCTCCAAAGCTAAGATTCGTTTTTCAAACATCCGTGGAGAGATATTTATTCCTTTGTCAACAGAATTGTTTGAATATTTATGAAAAAACAGTACTCGATGTGTAACTGGTCTTTCAATGTGTAAATTAGTCTTTATTTCGGCTTCTTCTGAACTATACACAAAAAATAAATAAATAATCTTTTTTAAGCTGTTTATTTTATTGCTTTGCAATGAAATGCCGGACTCAGTAATACTGTTTGTGTAGAGAAATCTTTAGAAATATAATGAATATTTCAAAACCAAAGGTATGATGAAAAAATATTATTTTTTGGTGTGAAATTGAATCCATCCACAGAGGATCTATTATAAAAATGCTGTGATAAATAACAAAATACCATTCTCTTAAAGGAAATGTATAGTAACTATTTCTTTCAGAATTAAATTGTTCTCTTTAATACTATAACACTTTGTTATTCAATACATCAAATTATTAAATTCAAATTCAATTTATTTTTATGTAAATTGAATAATTTTCCCTTAAATCAATCACTAGGTATGAACTTGATACATATTTTTACTATAATTCCAACATTTGATGTACACGCATATATCAAAGTTAAAAAAGAATTCATATAAATTACAATCAAGCTATATTTATTTATTTGTTTTCAATGTTTGGCTGTAAAAATATTTATTAAATTATTCTAGATTTAAGCGGTTTGGTTTTGGTTATATCAAAAATATTGTTGGAATGGAAATAGGTAATCTCTCGAATCATTTCTCAGAATTTCGTGTTTTACTATTTGCGATTTGCGATTTTAAACCTTTTTGGGCCGCAGAGCGCTTCGAGACTGCCTCACAGAGCCAATTTATCAGCGCTAACTTTCATGTATCATATGAGGAATGATAACATCAATTTTTGATGTTCATCTAATTGATATTTATACAAACAATTTTGCACTGTGAATAGATTGGCGCAGTGAGGTTATAAGCGCATGCAACACCTCAGTTCACCTGTGTTCATCTGCAGCTGCAGACACATTGGCTATTGTAAAGAAGAACTTTTAGCTCAAGTTTCCAACAATATTTTTTTTACTATTATTTAATTTTTTTTTTGTAGTGTAGCTTGCATGTTTTGTGTTGCTTCCAGCTTGAGAGGTTTCTCTGCCCAGAATGCAGTAAAGTTAGATGTATTTGTATAAAGACCGAAAAGAACGCTTCACCTCAGCATAGCATCGAACGTGCACATGCCCTCGACCACACTCCAAACGTCAGATTGCCTTCCGCACCCAGCGCTCGCTTTAGAGAGACCTCGAACAGTCTTTCAACGTCCTTAGATTCTAAACTAGATATAACGCAGGATTCCTCTCCCCACCCTGCTAAATTCTCTCAGTGGCTTTCGGGAGTGTTCCCTACCAATAATTTAAGTACTAGTCAAAGTTCAAATACATGTAACATTAACGCCTGTTCGAATCATACCAACGGCATAGATAATAATGTGGAATTGAGAAAAAATGCGCTGGTCGTTACCAACACAAAAAGGTTCTCTCCCCCGGGGCAGAAAGACAAAACGACCTCATTATTTTCAAGGGGGAGTTCATTCAGAAGGTCGTCTGCTCCGCCGAGGCCGCCTCCCAGGTCTCCCACCAAGATGAGGGCGACTCAATTGTAATTTCTGTAACCTTTATCAATGCATTTTATTGATTGATGCAATGTCATTCCACGAAACTATAATGTAACTAAATTATAACTTATGTCGCGGTAGTGAGGAAATAATTCAAATAGAACCTTACTTGCAAATTTTATTCTATGATGTTGAATAATTACACGTGAAGCGCAGTTTTTTTCAGTTTTTTTTTTTCATTAAACTTTCAATGTTCCAATATAGTTGGGACATTTCATTATTTAACTGATAATTCTCCGCATGGTTTTGAGTGTTGAGTTTTTATCCCTTCGTTATATAACAGTTTTCTCTCGATTACCTGGGGTAACGATTCATCACGACATCGATATACTCGACTCCATTAATTGAAGTAATGTCAACAGTAGTCGTTGCTGTGCAGTGACTAATGTAATTGATATTTCTTAACTTCAATCTTCAGTCTCTTCCTCTTCTGGTTGACTCTCAGTATAAATAATATCTGCGTTACTTGAAAAAATTTGAAATTTTCCTTATTGACATTGAAGATACACTGTAAATTTACACAGTGGAGTCCACTTTTTTATGGATAATCCGCGTCCAGATAATGGAGAGTAAGCTGTAATTGTTTTTATTAATAAATTCAATATTATATTAGTTTCTTGAAAAATATTATTTTTGTGATATCTAGTTACTTATCTGCCACCAGACTGATGTAAATTTAATGTGTTACGAAATGGAAAGAATGAAACATCAAGGGCATTCCTACATGTAAAAGCAACAAATTTTGCATAATAATTATAATTGTGATAAATTAAAGGTCAGACATTTCAATGCTTTGCAATATTCATTTTATACAGAAGATGGCCGACTGGAACATTTCAATATAACAAAGAAATGTTTTTCATAATTCTCTTGACTACTCTGAAAACCGTGCTCTTTTTGTCTTTCTCCAATTAATATTTATAATACTTTTTACAACTAGATTAATCAGGATGATTTTTTTATCATCCTTCCCAGTTAAGCGGGAATTCAATGTGTATTGAGTAAAATTTTCCTACTTAAAGCCAAGATAAGCATAATAATTCTAAGAAGATTGACTTGCCTTAAATCAGGGCAGAAACAACAGTACAGTTAATTTATGTTTGGTGTTTAAAGCAAATTTTAATTTGTTTGTTGGTGATGTACCATTGTCTATTGTGAATCGACTTGTTTCTATGGTACACAAATGCTTTCATATTTTTATCACTTTCAAAATCTCCAAGGAGTGTTCTCATTTTGAAGAATGATTCACCCATAAAAGAACAATATTTATATATTGTATGTTTGTAAAGGAAAACGATGGAGTTATTTAATATTTCCGGAGCAATTGTCTTGTTTGTTCATATTTTCCATACAAGCATATGTTATTGAATTTTGGGAGAAGTAAAATTTTGCAAGGTTCTTAAATTCAAATACCACACTAATGAATACTGCAATCTATTTGAAGTGGACATAGTGAAATATGTTTTTTTTATATCCAGTCAATGTATTAATGGTACATATATTAGGTTTTTCATTATTATTAGTATAGTAATAAATGACATATTTCTCTAGAGGCATTTTAACTAAAATGCCCTGTGATGAATCATATTTTTGTAAGTAATTTTCATACTTAATGATTCCTGTAAATCTGTTTTTTTTTGACTTTGAATTATATGTTGCTAATTTTTATCGATTTATCTGATGGTAGTTGTAGTTTTCTGTGTTAATCGTAAATATAAGGCTATTTATTTTAATCATAGTATCAATAATAAATAAACAATATGTGCCTTAGGAGTGATTTTTCGAATCATTCTTTTGATAAAATAATAATGAATATTAATTAATACGATAATGATTTTTTTTATCTAAATGAAATTAAATGTGTAACTTTAAATTTAATATAAAATTAATAATCTCGAGCCAATCTTTATTTTGAGACAATAAAATAATTAGATAAAGTAAAATAACTTATTGATGTCAGTATAGTGAGATTTATATATTACACAATGTCAATTGTGAATAAGTAAATGTATTTTTTTTCCACACAACTTTTATTCTTTAACTATCAATGTAAAGAAATTTATATTTGACTGACCATGAAATATTTATGTATTTGTATAAAATTGTATAGCATAATAAATTGTAAATTTTTGCGTAAATATTTCACGATTTTTTTGAACACAACTATTCCAAAATACTTTCTAAATTTGAATCCGAAATTGCCAAAGATGCAAGTGATGTATTACACAACATGATGTATTCTTCCATACATAAAAAAATATTACCATTTTTCTGATATTTTCAAATAAATACCTTTCTAATGATATGCTTTTTTTTATTTATTTTATTGTTGGTAGGCTTTACTTAATTTTATATGTGTGTTATGCTTGTATTTGTAGATATTTGATGGTTGGGGTATATAATTCTTTTGATTGAACATTTTTCAATCTCATTTCTGCTGTAGATACATTTTCTAGTGCTTCTAAATGTTCATTTAAGAAAAATCAGCTCTTGTTGACTATACGTTATAAATTGTTTTTCAGATAAATGAGTATTGCCTTTACTAATTAAACTCTCATATAATATGTAAATGAATTCTTTGGTTATAACAGTATCATACAATTTAACAGACTTGGCTGCTATTGCAATATTTTTCATTGAACTGACAATATAATGGATATGGGAGAACATACACATAAATCAAATAAGTTGCACACACTTATTTGATTTATGTGTATGGAACACACACTTTGGAAACTAAATGGTCATTTAGAAGCACTGCACGAATGATAATGCTTTTTTTTATTGAAAATAGCATCCTCAAATAAAATATCATACAAAGGATTTATGAAACTGAAAATAAATAGCGAAAATTTATGATTGTAACCTGAATTGAATATTCCCTTTTCTTGTTCATGAGAAAATATGCATTTAAAATTACACATTTTTTTTTTTTAATAAAATATTAAAAGTAACATTCTGAAATATAATGGTATTAACAACCCGTCACATATGTTCATTGCAATATTTAAAATAAAAGTTGATCTAAATTCTTCAATATAAACCATGTTAAAAAATTATTGAAGCAACATTATTGATCGATGAAATTAATTTCATTTAAAAAAATATTCTATCTAATACTTCTTTTTGATAAAGAAATCTATTTCGCATCATTAATAACCTTATTCTTTTTGAGCAAAGTTGTGTCAAAAATACAGCAACGTAATTTATAACCTGAAAATTTATGCTGTTTGGGCCTCGTAGAATATTTCCTCTGTCAATTTAAACTTGTATGGCTTTTTTTTATCTTAAAAAAACATCTTTCCAATTTATCCGAAGTTAATATATGTTTTACTCTGGTGATTTCCTTGAAGAGCTAAATCAACACTCAAAAGAAATATCACTTCATGATCACATTTTGATACTTCTACTTCTGAATATTTCAATAATTTATGGTTGTGCAGTACAATTGATTTGTAGCCGCAAATAGATAATACAAAAATAAGGTGTTGGGTTTTATTGTGGAAATATTTCATGTTGTTTGACTAATATTTTAATAATAATTGTTTCACATTATGCAGTTACCAAATAACAAAATCGCTTTATAATAATTGAATATATCGGACAAAGAACAAAAGAGGGAAAATAATGGGTAAAGTGTAATTACTTACATGGTTGAACTATGAATGTAGGTCTGTTAATAACATTATAATAGCATATTAATAACAATGAATGAAAATCTGGTACTCTTCGTTTGTGTAACATCTATCACTGTAGAAGTATCACTTGTCAGAATTTGTTTGGATTTATTGGCTTGTCAACAACTAGTTAAAATGAAAATATTCTTTGATTTTTGTCCATCTACTTAAATACAAATACATTAGAACCACATTTGTTGATGTTTCTTTCTCATCAAATTTCATTTGCGAAAAGGTTGATACTTTTGTATACTGGCGATAATCTACTTATTGGTAATTGCATAATAGGGACTGACTTTCAAACTGCGTGATTCTAATATTGATTGCACGCATTAATTCGTTTGGGATGAGATAAGATAATTGTCAATGCATTGCTTTTTGTTTTAGGCTTTGGAATCAAAGTTAGCGTCATGTAGAGACCCGGTTCACACTAGAGACACGTCACACGCTTCATCCGACTATAATAGAGATCATTTCAG
The DNA here is from genome assembly GCA_028554975.1 of Himalopsyche kuldschensis. Classification (NCBI taxonomy): domain Eukaryota; kingdom Metazoa; phylum Arthropoda; class Insecta; order Trichoptera; family Rhyacophilidae; genus Himalopsyche; species Himalopsyche kuldschensis. The sequence goes on along the minus strand of JAHFWI010000019.1, from coordinate 6,618,609 downwards.
GTACTAATTCTTTTCTTATTACCATTTCTCATTTCTCGAATTACAAACTGATCGAGGAAATATCATTATTATGAGAATATTCAATGCTATGGAATAGATAGCCACGTTTAAGTATTTGCTGTCGAAATATCTCGGGAATGTTTCATTGTCATGAATATGATATATTATTTTTTTGCAGACATTTGAATGTTGTAAATATTTTTAAAAAATCAGCATAGATTATTATGTGGATGTAAAATTCGATTGTAAATTTTATTCATCAAATGTAGGGTTCTTTTCCATTATTAATTGTTTATAAAAATTGGATAGTAAATTCGTTTCATGCCTGAAATTAATTCATTTATAAATATGTAGTTTCCAAAAGTCATTTGAAGTTTAATAAATTTAGCCTTTTTTTTTTAAATATTTCCTAAATGAATGAATAGATTTATTTGTTTTCAGATTATTTCTATATCAGTTCTAGAGAAAAAAACATACAGCAATATTATTGATTGTTATCTTGAAACAATATATTATGGAATTCAACCCTGCAAATGAGAAATACCTCTAAGCCAAGAAATTAAATACTCCTATTTTTTTCTTTTGGTGATCTAAATCACTAGATCATTATTGTTAAACAACACAGCATTTTAAATTAGCACACACCATTTTATTACTTAAATATTGTTACGTTGCAATGAAATTCGTAAATAAATGATCTGCAAACAGTTGTGATGTTATTGATATTATGTGTAATGAGATTTTTTCATTGAATTCAGGATGCACAGGCTGAACAGCCGAGGCCAGTCGTCGCCCGCTGTCACTCCTAACTATATACATTAAATTATGTAACACGCGGAGGATATTAGGAAACTCTAATCTTAGTAATATTTTCATTGTAACAAAACATACATAACTTTTCATTCCATTGTAATGCTTTCAAAACCATGACACTGCAATCATAAACCATCTAAAAAAACTCGCATGGCCTCCAGAGATATTTCGTTTCGGGGATGTATTCATCATCGTAACATTATTCACTACTCGTGTGCCGTCGGTAATGGTGTATAGTACAATAATTATATATATTTTTAAGCATTCTATTATTGCGCTCAAAGGATACTCAAATGTTTAAACTCATTTCTTAATTAGAACCTCGATTGCGGTCGTTCAATCCGAAGCATTAGTTATATTTAAATAAGCTATATGATGTGTATGTCAACTTCTGTTTGCACAGTGGACCACGGAAACTATTCTGCTTCAGGCCAACTTAACATCTGCGGGGTAAAGGTAGAAATAATATTTTGTGTTATTTTTTTCGTGCTCTATTGCTACAATAAAGATCCGCTTCAAACTCATGGCAGCTTTATGTATAATTACAGTGAATACGTCTCATAATTGAAATATTAATCCCAGTTCGAATTTATTTTAATTTAATTTTTGAGTATCCTGGCAATTCAAATGAAAAATATTTTTTAATGCTGTGAAAATGAACCGACTGAAAATGAATGCCGTCAGTTAAACACTACAATGTTTCACACAATTGGTAAATATGTGTGGTGGAATAATGCCGAAGGCTGCACATATTTCATGCATTGTTTTGTGTGCGTTTCCTTCGTATGTGCTTGTCTACTTTAATTATGTTCCCTGTGTTTTTTTTTTTTTTATTACAACCTGAAACTTTGAAAAATGAGATTATACTTAAATTATGTATATAACTGATATATATATATATATTGTATTATTCAAACTAAGATATATTATTTTCTCCATCAAAAACTGAACTGTCGGAGGATTGAACTTTTTTAAGACATCACAACAACTCATAAATATTCAAGTATTTTCACAAAAAATACCATAAATTTAATCCCGTCTCAGATCACATTGGACACTTTTTTTTTTAATCCTTGTTTTGAAATATATTTAGCATAATATAATTTAACTAGACAGTTGAATTTCATTATGAAATCGGCGATAGATATGTTTATTTTTTATAAAATGAACCATGAATTGGATTTATTTATGCATTTTATAGGATCTTGATTTTCACTAAACGTGTGTTTTAAGATTTTTTTAGTTTTAATTCGATATAGTTTTCAATAGGCTTAGGAAGTTGATAAAAGAAAAATGTCAAAGTTTGGCACGGCTCAGTAAAATATCTCTCCAACAGTATTTGTATATTTGTGATACTAAAAACAAACGGTATTTGTTCACTTGTATGTAAATTTGTCACCGATTTGGTAATTACTTGCATATAGAAAATATATTCAACACACACGAAATTAGCCAATACATATTTTGGAACCAGTAGATACATCATTTTTTCCCCCTTTTTTTTTACTTAATATTGAAATTATGTACCTAGGTTGGTAAGACACATTTTAATACCTTTAAGTCGCAATAACCACCTATTTATAGAAATAGATTCCTTTTGTCTGTAAGAAATTATTAAATGTTAATTAATTGCTGAACCAGGAATTTTTAAAGCTAAGACGTAAGGCAGTACAATTAGATAGCAAAGAAATTATATTGCACGTCCAAGTTACAAGATATATCTGTGTTTCAAAAGCTAGTCTATTTTTATTTATTTTTTTCATTTAGAATGTTGCTAGCATAAATAAATGTTTTGTTGTGTGCTATTCTGATAGTATGCTCTCGACTTTGTTTTATGTCTAATAGCCTATATGAAAATAAGGTCTCTGTGTCAAATCCGCACCGATAATTTGCTAAGACATCTTTATATGAATAAATGGATCATAAGCTCACTGTTTTTTCAAGGGAGTTTCGTGACTGACATACAAACGGTTATTGTAAAATATCTTTATAATATAGAGCTTTCATACTTGATGTCGGTTGTTAACATAGTGCTGGGATTCGACCTGGTCAGATTTGACACACAAACTTGGTTCCTAGTAAATTTAAACATCATAAAAAAACTTTCACCCTCAAATCATTGAACCAAAAATGCTCCTAAAGCTGTTTCCTTGACAGGATGTGGAATTAAAATTACTTCAGTATATATCGTAGAATCTCAATACTGTTTTTACAATTTCGATGAAGTCTTTTTATATTTAAAATAATTTGCACTGAAGAAAAAGATATTTCTTTTCAACGTCGTATTCCACGTGTAAAATTTCTTTATTATATGTAATTAGATTAGGGCGTACATACATATTCTATTTGATAACACATCGTGCAGTGCCTTTTGCAGTGTAAATAAATATTATATATTATAAAGTGATGTAATATTCATATTCAATATATTTATAATGAGTCTTATTTGATGTATTAACACAAAAAATTTAATCGGCAGTAAGGAGATAGTATATGCAATTTATTATACAGTAAGAAAGCATTTGTTAAGTAAATATATATGTAGCTGTTATTTGAAGGACTAAGAAGCAATCCAGTATATATTGGAATTTAATTGTACAGAACTAATCAAAATCAAGGTATGTTGTCTATGGTTTAAACCTGTAGGCCTCAGAGTGCCATATTAAGAATGACACGATAAACATCCATGTCTCCTTTAATATGAAACGTTAATGCTTACGCTGAAAAATGTCATGTTGAACTGACTTATCATCACTCTGGGGCTGAAAGTATTAATATTGTAGAGGTTTTAGTATGAGACGCTTTATTGTTGACATCTAAGTCAAGAGCAAGTAACAGAGCCACATGTCAATAGCTGCTTATTCTATGAAATAATTGGAACTTTTAACTTGCCCTTACATCTATCTGACAATGATATTGGAAAATTTCAGCTCATCCATACGACTACTTTATTATTATTATAAATATGTGACGGCTTCTTCTCCACTAAATGCACTTGTATGTATGGTTTTGCAAGTATGTTAACGTATATCTCAATTGATAATTTGTCATGAATTGAAACTGTTTACAAGAAAGAAGTTATAAAAACAATGTCATATCCTTATCACATTGCGGATTGACCCCATTTGTGAGATCAATTCCAAATGGGGAAAAAAGAATCTTGTCCATTATTTCGCACTATTTCAACAACATAAAGCACAAATCATGCTGCATTTCCTTCACAAGATGTGTTGTATAATCACGGGTACATTGTGTATCATCTCTTGACCTCATGACATTTAGATTGGCAGTTTCCACGAGAGATGAATGCATTGATACTACAAATATTATAGTTCTGTATTCATTTTCCTTTCTTCATCCAAGTTATTTTTTTTTTCCCAAGTGAAAAAGCTTTGTGCAGATGTGCATACTTTTATTTAATCTCTGAACTTCATAATGACTTGAATGTTGAGATTGCATTTGTCTTTTTAGCTCCTGAAACTGACATAATGCGTGTATATTCTTTTCCTGATAGAACTATATTTTATTTCAACTCGACAAACTGCTTTTTACTGTGTATCCAAAATAAAAAAAAACAATGTTTTCAAAATATACATATATATATATTTAAATTTCTGTAATCATGTGTATTTTTTTCACCTCTTCCTACATATTCATATATTTTATTATGGGCTGATATTTTCATTTCATAAATCACAATATCAACTGACGATGGCAACATAACGAAGAACATCTTAAAAAAACTTGGAAACAAAATGGAGTACAAGAAACTCGAACAGCCATTCAATTATGATCAAAATAAAAATCAGACTCAAAGAAATGACAATTCATTTTGAACTATTATTATATTACTAACAAAAACATTATTTTTAGAAAATGATTTTCAATAGAATACATTTTATTAACACAAAATTAAATTCAGTCAAGGTTTTTATCTTCATCAGATATTCAAACAGGGTATAGCAGATTTCCCCTCCATAAATTTGAAAATATCTCTTTCCATTTGATGGCCTCGGGTTTCGTGATGGGAGTTGGTTCGAACGTCTTGATTATTTGGAAAAAAGATGCAGTTTTGAGTTCCAACAGTAAACAAATCGATTTGCTTCTACTGTCAGATTCCACTGTGGATATCTTTATATCACCTGAGTAAAATTAAAAAGATATATTGTGTAAGGCAATTTTATATTCATAGTCAAGACAAATAGTTCAGTAGTTGTCACAGTAATGTTGTTACAGGTAAATTTATGATTAACAGTGGAAAACAGGATCCGAAAGACTGGCAGCAGATGTCAGGTCACCTTAATATCATGGTTGAAACAAATATGGTGAGTGACATGAGGTATCCTTTTGCAATATTCTTGATAGTAAAATCATGAAACAAGAACAATATTATCTTGACATACCTGCAATCCTTGGTGAGTTAACAGCCCACAATGTAAACAGATATAAGGGAAAAGACTGAATGACGTATTGAATTCTTATCAACAATCCACTTGTTAATATCAGCATTATCCGGAACTTAAAAAAAACACATTTTATATATCTAAATGGAATACAGCTCAATTTTGGTTCATTAGAAAGTGTCTATTCAGAGATTCGAACTTGTGACCCCACAGTCAAACTGCAAAAGGGACCTACATCAGTGGGTCAAAATTTGATCATATTTTTTTTAAATAATAACCCGTGGGTCAGTTTTTTCGTGCAAATCATAGGTTTTCTACCACTGCCCTAGATTGTTAACACCCAGAAAAAAAGGAATATGTAGGTACATTTCTTAGTATATACCAGTTGGCAGGAGTCGAAATTTGACGTATGATATTTATACTCACAATAGTAAATACGACATAGTACAGGGCAGTCGTTGGGAGTAAAAATAATAAAATTGTGAAGGCTAGAGTTCCAATAAACAGCTGATGATGACTATATTCACATGAGTCAACACCACCTCTCAAGGGATTGTGTTTTCTACCTAAAAATAATCGCCAAAGCGAAATCAATCCACTAACTTGGATGTTATACAATCTGAAATAAAAAAAGCAAACTATGTAACCTATTGCAATTAAATTTAGTGAAATATTTAATTGATAATTATGTTTCCTTCAGTGGTAATAAATATAACTAAAAGGTAAATTAAGTATATTTTTCTAACGCACCTTGCTGCATATGTGTATATGCAATATATGTGGAAGCTAACCAATGACAATAAATCAGCCAGAATTGCTGCTTGGAATGTGATGCCAAGCATACCCAAAAACTGGAATATTTGCAAAGCTATCTCTAATATGTTTTTCGATATATCTGCAATGCATAATTATGTGATATTGAAATATAATATAGAAATATATTTTTGGCTACTTCATATTACTACACAGAGGGTAGCAAGGAAGGCAAAATAAATCAGGTAAAATTAAAAAAAGTGATTTCTCTCACCATATCTTTCAATTCAATGTATAGATTCTAGATATAGAAACAAAAGAATTAATACGGAGAGAAAAATAACAATGTATTTTAGTTCTACATAAATTATTTTATATATTTGTTGATAGCTATTTCGGCTTACGCCTTCGTCAGAACTAGTAGTTGTAAATGCCTACTCAATCAATAAAAGATTTAATGATGTGTCTATGAACAAATTATACAAGACAACAAATTTCCTTTCTTTCCAACTCTATTATGTCCCATTGTGGTGGTGAAACAAGTCTTAATGCAGCTTCGGGCTTATCAGATAGTATAATATTCATTTTATAAACTTCATCATATTGTCATTAGGATACAATAATAAAAGTTTATATTTACCCAGAAACATCCACCATAAATCAATATGGTACAAAAAGAACTTTCCAAGCATACTATTGAAAGCATGGTTTAATTTTAGACCCGCAGGTGATCCCATCAGCCATTTAAGAAGGGTTTTAAAATATTCCACTATTAACTGAAAAACAAAATTCATGAGTTATAATATATTTAAGATTTTTTTTTTTAAAGGTTATTTCATTTTACCCTTCAGCGAACACATTGTCATCTAAATTGGCACAAAGCTTATTTTGTACTGAACAGTATATACTCTCCAATATTTGCAATATATTTACCTCAATCAAATTAAATAACTCATTCATAGGAGAACTCGACCACTGGTTTATCCAAAATAATATAATGGCACCACCACAGATGTCTATAATTAATGCTGATATTAAATTTCCTGTCTTCACAGCCATCTAAAAATATCAAGGGTATTCAACGAGACAATAATAAAATAATGTTGAATTGGCCATGATACACTTCTTCAGTTTGGTATGTTTTTAAACGGAGGAAAAGAAATAAGTGATAGGTAACAAAATATTAGCTTGATGTCATAAAGTTCTAGATTATTTTTATACCATTAATTATTGTTACTACTTAATTGAAATGATGTTTTTCCACCGAAAAGTGAGTTTAAAATCTTTCTGCAGTGCAGTGTGGAAATAAAAAAGCAATTGATCAAGCATTTCAATTTGATAGTGAATAAAATGATATTGATCACAAACGTCAACATAATATAATGGATTTTATAATCACATATTGAATAAAAACATGCAATTTTTTTATGTGATTTGAATGATAGGTGTCATCATGATAAATAGAGTAACAATATTTTTAATAATATCAGATAACACACCCGTTTTTCGCCTCGTATAGAATGTATAATCCAATGAATTATTTTTAAGAATTGACATATTTGTATGAATAAATTGGAATAGTTCAATAATGGTCTTAACATATTTAATAGCATAGAAAAAAATGAAAATCTATTTAAATAATTCATTGAAAATGTTTCATTGTTTGATTTTTCTTGTGGACAGGAATGTTTTTTATGATCGATAATGGTTTTTAAAACGTTGAATTGATTCAGTCTTGAATCACATTCTTTGGCTTTTGGTTGTTTTATAATTGGAGTGTTGTATACACATTCGGATATACCAATAGAATCTTGGTTGTAAAATATTACGACAATATTTCGTATATTCAATTGTATATCTAAAATATTCCCATCGACTATCAATTTAACTAATTCTATGCTTCTATTTTCAGTCTTCAGTTGAACATAATTTAAACATTGGGTTTCGTTCTCTAAAGCTTCATTTTCAAGGCAATTTTTCTCAGTCATGCATCCATACAAGATGTTGCGTTCACTGATATATGGCCATTTATTACAACATACTGAGTGAGGCTTATCTGCCTCCGTTATGGAATAGTAATTATTTAAATACAGAGCCAGAATATCATCTGAAATTTTCACTACATATCCTACAAACTTAATATGCTCTAGTCTAACGCAAGTGAAATCAGGTATAAATATATTGATATCATAAATTGTCATTGTAAAGATTCCTCAATATCTATTTAAAAATATGACATTTTTGTGGGAGCGTTAACACCGCTGGTTTACTATTTTGACAGATGACAGCTACATTGTTATCTATGAGCTACATACATCTCGTAATAGTGATGCTCTATGACTTTCTGTACTCGTTATAAAATTATTTCTACAATATGTCATATTCCGAAAAAATAGGATACTTGCATAAAAAAAATACTATTTCCCTGTGGTCTTGGTGAAATGACACGATGTGTCATTTTAATAGTGAGCTTTGTACTACACCATTTATCTATTATTAATATCGATACCATATTAAATAAGCTTAGCGGCGAAGCAATTCCAGTTTTATAACTTGTGACATTTTTATGAAGCTTGGAAAAAAGGATTTTATTTAATCAGTTTATTATCCGCTTCATCAGGAGAAAATAAATAAAAAAGTCAAATAAAAATTGTGTAAAATTGACGTAGCTGATACTGCTTAATAGATTCCCATCCCCAAAGTAATAATAAGATTGCCAGGCTACCGAAAGGGATTACAAGAAAAAATGTAATGGTAGGTATACTGAAAATTATGCTCAACTTTCTAAAGACGGTCCCTGAAAAATAACAGTGTAATAAAAAGGTTTTCGGTAACTGTAATCCGATTTTTATTTAATTGCGACGAAAACAGTCAATAAAACATATTCAGCAGATATGGTGGCAACACTTCAGAGCATGTAGTGAAGATAACGGTTCCATGACAAATCAGAACATGACAAATCAGAATATGACAATTCAGAACATGACTTTTCAGAACATGATATTTCAGAACAAGACATTTCAGAACAAGACATTTCAGAACATGACATTTCAGAACAAGACTTTTCAGAATATGACTTTTCAGAACATGACATTTCAGAACAATCGGAACAAATTTTATTATAAGATAGCCGAAATTAAAATAAATGTTTACTAACTATTGTAGTTAGTTCGCGTGCATTTTAAAATTCATTCGTTGGGCTGGCACAAATATGTATATATATATATTGACACCGCCTTAAGTGGTAGGTCATCAGAACTCTCTCGAACGATCTATTGTTCACCTCAGTCAATGAGTCAGTCGATATCAGAAAATAAATTGATTCTTATAATAATCTATATTGCAATCTATAGCGGTGCAATGTAGAGTTATTTCAATTTCTCTTATCTCTTGACGCCCGACAATGCATGTGCTTCATAAAAAGTTCATAAGGCGATAAATCATCCCTTATCAGCGGGCGCATGTGTTAACGATTTTTGAAACGGCCATTGTTTTTTCTTTCTAAAGTAACCGTTTGTTTTCATACAGCAGTGAGAGATTGGACTGCATTGAGAATGCACGCGCCTAATCCTCTCCCTCAGAATTAAATTCGCGTCAAATTCCTGATATCTTCTTCGCTATCGTAATATTTGTGTGTTGTATAACGTCTGTGTAAATCCTTGACGATTAAATAATGGGTGCGAATGAGAGTTTTATAATACGTCTTTATTTATTAACAGTCTTAACACCGGCTTATTCTGGCGGAAAAAATATCATAACAAAAAAATCTTAAGATTAAAATTAACTTATTGATTGAGTAGGCATTTACTTGGTAGAACTCCATTATAATACGGAAAGAAAAATAGCAATGTATTTTAATTCTACATAAATTATTTTATATATAGCTATCAACAAATATATAAAATAATTTATGTAGAATTAAAATACATTGCTATTTTTCTTTCCGTACTAAAATTAACATTTATCTAATATTTTTACACGCTTCTCAAATGTCGTATCGAGATCGACTTGCACAGAATTTTTATACAGATGATAATAATAATAATAAAAATTATTAATTAATAATAACAACATAGAAGAAAAGTATCATAAAAAAAAAATCTTAAGATTAAAATTTACATGTATATAATATTTTTACACGCTTCTCAAATATCGTATCGAGATCGACTTGCACAGAATTTTTATACAGATGATAATAATAATAATAAAAATTATTAATTAATAATAACAACATAGAAGAAAAGTATCATAAAAAAATCTTAAGACTAAAATTTACACTTTTTATTGCATATTTGCCATTCGACGTAAATATGATAATTTATTTGGTTGATTATGGTAATCATCCACCACGATTGCCACCTGAATGGCAAGGTTCTCATATTTTTTTCTTCTAAGCTCAGGGCGACCTGTCTGAGCATTAGCCAATATTAGCTGTTGGCAAGCAATGTCTCTTTTAATCCCATCCAACAGAGACCAGATGCTTGGGTGGCTACATTGAAAAATGGAATTCAATGCATTATGGAAACCCTCGCAAAAATTAGTTGTTTTTGGGTTACCAACAGAAGCAGCATCGAAATGATTCCAAATTTGAATTGGAAATAGCGGTGCTAGCGGTGGTCTTCCTGCAACTCCTTCTATATACGTTGATTTGAAATAGCTTAAAATGTCACTATATTCGTCTCCATCAGAAAATATTGCAGCTAATTCGTCGAATATTAATTTTACATCCGGTATTGGTACAAATGTGAGCGCAGGTAGGGATTTTAATATTAATTTAATGCTGCTATCGGACTCGTATACTGATTTTAAGCCAACGCTATTTATCTTGCGTACAAGACTCTGACACAGGTGAAAATAGCACCCTTTTATTTGGGCTTGTGGAAAAGCAATTCGTCCAGCAGTCATGCACGCTTTCTCAAAATCTAGCATAATATGCTGTGGGGATATATTGGGCACCAATTGCTTTAAAATGCTGAACATTCTGGTGTAAGTATTTGTATCTTTTTTTTTTAGTAAAAAATATACACATGGAGGATACGAGTTTTCAACTTTCGCATGCCATGTGTATAGTTGAAAAAACATGGACGGGGCTTTGTCAAAAGTCCCGTCACCAAAAATAAAATCTTTCCTTAACTCCGAGAGCAGATAATTATTCCCAATTGCCAATATTCTCTCGCAGTCATCAGCTCCTGTATCGTGCAAAATGAGGTCAGCATAGATCTCGGGAATTAAAAAATCAGTTGTTGCTGGATTGGCAATATGATTGAATATTTTACTTCGAAATAGATTTCTTGTTAGTGAGGATTGCTTTGGTAAGTGTTGCAAAACATCCATGTTCACATTCAATAAATTGATTCCCAAAATATTCCTCGCACTCGCACCAACTGCCTTCATATCTTGCTTCAGCTTAATCTTTACAATTGATGCTTGTGCTTTTTGAGGATAAGAATCATGACAGTGTTGTGGAACTATCCCAAAAATATTATCACCGCATGTCTTTAAGAATGCCCTGCATTTCGTGGAAAAGTAAAATCTGCATCTCCAGGTAATTTCTTCTTTCTCGTTTGCTCTATACATGGTATATTCATATCCTCCATACAGTAGAACACGATTTCCTCTCTGTGTCAAAGAAAATTCCATGATAAGGGATTTAGTTTTATATTCACTCAACCCTTAAAGGGAATCTAACCGAAGTCTATTTGCACAAATATGAAACTCAAAACCGACGTTTATTATATTTGACACGTAGCATACGAAAGCTCACAGTAAATCACTGTGTGATTCGTCTTATTTATTTTTTAAAAAAGAAACGAAAGCTCACAGTAAACTGAATCTGAAGTGTTCATTGAAGTACTGTGTGATTCGTCTTATTTATTTTTTAAAAGAAAGATATATCAATGTAAGACGTTTTTATTGTACTTGTTGTAAAACTAAAATCTAGAAAATAGAATAGCATAGAAAGCATTCATGGAAGAATCTTCTACATATTTCAGTTTACGTAAATATTATTTTTATGAATGGAAATATCTAAAAAGGATTATATTGCATAAATCATATCTATTACAGAGAGCTGACTGACATACTCAAAACAATACACAATTTTTTCAGTGCCATTGTAACATGTCGGTGCTTACTTTTTTATTACTTTATTGCATTCGATTCTGAAAAACTTTAGCTTTGAAATCCTTGCATTTAACTTTTGCTCAGTGGCGCCGTCAATAATATGTGACATAAGAATAATGAAAATATATATGTTACAGTGAAACTGTATTCTCAGTGAAAATGTATCAAGTAATAGATTTGTATGACAACATGATTTCATTGGTCACGATCATTGAAATTATTGGCCCGAGTCGATGATTATCGGCCTAAAATTTTGGTTTGCTTCAATGAAACAAAATCAGCAAGTATCCCTGTCATCAAAAGAGAACTAAAGAAAAACACAAACTAACATAGGGCTGAAGATAAGCTGGTCGAATTTAATTTCAATTACAGCTTGGAGAAGAATATATTTTCACTGAGAATACATTTTCACTGTAACATATATATAAAAAAAACATAGATATCTTCATGGAAGAGACCATGACCCTCCGTCGGGTTGTTGAATCAGGTATAAAATAATATTATATGCCTATGCGGCATGTGTAAATTACAGATAAATTTGGCTATAAGAAAGTGATTTATATGAAATTGCTGGGGAATTAGGCTGGGGGTCCTAAGACTTCGCAAATCCTATGGAAGAAACGCCACTGGATAAATATATCATAACAAAATTGTGTTTTCAAATGAATTTTATGACATGGCCGTAATAAATCGATGTCGATGTCGATATGATGTCGATGTCGATGCGTAAAACGTCTGTTCTGTTAGTCGATCCCTTTTACGGTTATTTATTATCACTGTTCTGCATTGTCTAGGTATATTTTACAATAAACATATCACTAGGATCTATGCACATTGCACATAGTAAGCCCATTACTGTCTGGTTAATAGCTCTCCGTGTTTTTATTACTGAACTCTATTTCAAATATACACGAATCATAAAACTCACATTACCGGAGGTATTGATGACAGCCTGCTTTTTAGAAATTTCAATTGTATATTTAAGCATTTAGCGAAGTCGAAATTTTTGTAAAAAGATGAATGGATTTCTCAATCGCATGTTTGAGATGAATGGTGCACATTGCATAATGTTTTTTGAATGATTTATAACTAAACCCTATTTTCAAAAATACACGTATCATAAAAATCAAATTACCGGGCATGTGTGAGGTATGCATGGCAGTTTGTTTTCCAGACATTCACATTGTATTTTTAAACATTTAGCGAAGTCTTTACACATTTTGATGTTGACCATCCCCATTATATACATATATAAGAATTGTAGTTTAGAATTAGCTTGAAAATATTGGTCGAATAAAGTACATCCTATGTATCCTATTTAAAGTACATACGATAAACTCCGCGATTGCATTTGTAATTATTTTGTATTTCTATGTAAAATCGTTTTACATACGTGCTATAGTAATGGTATATAATCTTATAATTTCGGTCCCCGCCGTCTAGTGGCAAGAGCTTTGTCCTAGCGATCAGGGGACCCGGGTTCAATTCCCGGCAAGGTCAGATTTTTTCAACTGAAAAAAAAGAGATCTTGGGCTGGGTGTATGTTATTTATCGTTGATTTTGTGCACAACTGATTCATTATTTATCATCGAGTTAATCTCGTATGACTTTCACAATTAAGAATATTTGGCGCATTGGCGCAAGCTGTAATGCCAAATATTTTTTCTTTAATCTTAAAAAAAAAAAAAATAATTTGTAGTAAAAGAGTTTAAATTTACGTGTTTTGTGAAATAAATATATTATAAACTAAATCGTAGAACCAAAAATAAAACCCAATTGTATTTTAGATTATAACAAAAATATGAAAGGCGTTGATCGTGCCGATCAATACTTATCATATTACTCAATATATCGGAAGACGGGAAAATGGACAAAAAAAGTTGTTTTCTTTTTGTTCAATTGCGCAATGTTCAATTCGTATATTCATAATTTATAGTTTAGTTAGTGGTGATACCGCCTGATATTGTAGGTCATCAGGACTCTCTCGAACCATCTTATTATCACCTCAATCAATGATAATAGGACCTAAACGATTAATATAACGCGAATAAATTCAGTAAAATGTTATAAAATCATATAACCGACTTCTAGAAACGACGTCTCTCGTCCAAGTCATCCGCGACCACTTTGCGTCGATTGGTCGAATTCAGTTTAGGCCCGAACGCTTTGCGTCGATTGGTCAAGCGCTTTTTCACACTAAAATCATAGGGCATAAATATGCGTGTCTTAAGCCATTTTTGCGCAGTCGTTATCTTTCTTTCAAACTCTACGGTCGTCTCCGCTCCTGCCTCGGCAGGCGGAGGCCAATTTAGTCATTTAGGCCTGTTGGTCCTTTTTAATTGTAATTGTACTTGCAATTGTATATCTGTGTTTTTTTTTGTAACCGACAATCAATATTGTGAAAATAAACTCGCCAACTCTGGGATAGAGTTTGGCCAAGAGAAACCGATTGAAATCTTTGCGAGAGACACCTTTCTCCCCATCCTGTCCCTAAGTTCCGTCAACGTACGTCTTAGAATGACGCTGTCTGACGCAGTCAGATTGGGAAGAAACCCTGGTCGTCTTAATTGGCGCCCAACGTGGGGCAGCGTGGTCCCAACGTCAAGTGCATCGCTCAAGATTGACGCCCAGTGACTTGGGACCATCGAAGTTTGACAACTCGGTGCCCACTCCCACTTTCTCATGCTCTAAAGATTTCAATCGGTCCAGATTATTCGATCTGGTGGCGCCCTTTGTTTTAAATTCTGTGTAATAATGTTTGTGTTTTAACGTCAGTGATTTTGAGTGCTTCGCGAAAAAAATAGAATCTGTGCTTCGTTTATAACGTGAAAGATCGCAAGAGCTCGGTGAAGAATGTCACAGTGAGAATAATAATAATTTAAGTGTTTCTTTTGTAATAATGCGAATGTTCGCGCTTGCTTTTGGAGAAGCGATAATAATAATATCGGTATTTTATTTGTTTACTAAAGGTTAGTAATAATAAATATGTTTGTGTTGTTCGATAACAACGTGGTCAAGAGCGCCGGCCAGCCAAACGCGCAGCAGAAGTAGAGCGCTGCGACGCCTACAGGATACCGAGGGTATTCAGCAGGGTAGACGGCGAGGAGGATGCCAGGATGTGAGGGAGCAAAACAGCATGGGATTAAACCATAGAGGACTCTGCAGCAACCTGTACGCCTCACGAAGACGACTGGGGAGACGGCGTCTCCACCATACCGGTATGGACGGATAGTCAGTCACAGCGAGAGATTAGGGAACCTGGAGAGGGCACTGGCCAGACAAGCCGTACAGCCTTGGTCGAGGGTCTCCCAACTGTAGGCCCTGGAAGTGGCTCTCAGGCTATTAATCCTCCCGCTAAGGAACAGTGATCATCCGCGCCTACCACGATGACCCAAGGGCGGGCATCACGGAGCCAAGGACCAGGGGAACCAGCAGCCGCCTTCAAACCTGGGGTAGTGACGGCGCGACGTAGTGGTCTACGTACATCGGTGCCGGGCCTACTCCACCGGAGATTGCGGTGCGTGGTGACCAGCGGTCCCGCGGCACCAACATTTGGAAATCAGTCGTCCAGTCAAGGTCGTAGTTCCTGCAGAAGACCTAGCTTGCCACCACAGACCTTCACCGAAACCTCGCCAGCCCAAGGCGACACATCAATTGTTTGTTTTAACGACGTCGTGGCGTCGCTTATACGATCTGGTTTATTCGTGTGATTTTGTTTGTTAAAATGTGTATGTTTTTAATTTCACTATCCCTTCTGTGCTGTTTGAAAAATTTCCGCTATTTCTTTGAAAAAACAAATATGTTTCCAACTTAAATTAACGTTACGAAAATATTTTTATGTTTTCAAATCTAACTTCTTTGATTTTTAATCACGAATTGGAAACGTGATCGTTAATGTATGGTTTCCTTTGATGTATAACTGGTTTACGATTTTATTTTTTTTGGTTTGATGTATGTTTTAACTTTTGAGTTAGTCACCTAACTTGTGTAATGTTATACTCAAACTATGCTTTGAAATATGATGTATCCTTTCAACTTGATGTACCACGGTCCTTCAGACAGTAGTTGCTTTTTTTGAATTGTATAAAAAAAAAAAACAATTTGTTTTGTGTGGTATGTGTTTGTTATTATATTGTTGTTTGCGAGACCATTGATTGAGGAAGACGTCCGAGATAGTCGCTGATTATCAGAAGTAGGGGAATTTTGATACCGCCTGATATTGTAGGTCATCAGGACTCTCTCGAACCATCTTATTATCACCTCAATCAATGATAATAGGACCTAAACGATTAATATAACGCGAATAAATTCAGTAAAATGTTATAAAATCATATAACCGACTTCTAGAAACGACGTCTCTCGTCCAAGTCATCCGCGACCACTTTGCGTCGATTGGTCGAATTCAGTTTAGGCCCGAACGCTTTGCGTCGATTGGTCAAGCGCTTTTTCACACTAAAATCATAGGGCATATATATGCGTGTCTTAAGCCATTTTTGCGCAGTCGTTATCTTTCTTTCAAACTCTACGGTCGTCTCCGCTCCTGCCTCGGCAGGCGGAGGCCAATTTAGTCATTTAGGCCTGTTGGTCCTTTTTAATTGTAATTGTACTTGCAATTGTATATCTGTGTTTTTTTTTGTAACCGACAATCAATATTGTGAAAATAAACTCGCCAACTCTGGGATAGAGTTTGGCCAAGAGAAACCGATTGAAATCTTTGCGAGAGACACCTTTCTCCCCATCCTGTCCCTAAGTTCCGTCGACGTACGTCTTAGAATGACGCTGTCTGACGCTGTCAGATTGGAAAGAAACCCTGGTCGTCTTAGTGGTTATAAGTGATATGTGTGCAATTTTTTCTTCCAATGTTTTCATTAAAAAAATAATAAGTGTTTATAAAAACTAATAACAATAAATGAACGCTTTTTGGCTGGTAAAAGTAATAGTTGTAATGTTATTGTGGCATTGTCATGACAAGTAAATGTTCCTAAATTATACGGCTGATGAATGAATGATAAGTCAAGCGGCTCTCAATAAATACTCGATTTTTTTCAAATATTTTTATACAATATTGTGTAAAATGATCGCAGATCACATTTCAAAAGAATTTGACTTCGCTTTATGTATTTATGAATGGAAAAGAAATGTTGTTTCGCTATTCTTTCAGAAATATAAATAAATCATGTGTTTACAGCTTTAATAAAAAAAAAATTCGAACTTATAATCAACTTTTTTTTTATGAAACGATATTTGAGAAGTGTGTAAAAATATTATACACATGTAAATTTTAATCTTGAGATTTTTTTTTTATGATACTTTTCTTCTATGTTGTTATTATTAATTAATAATTTTTATTATTATTATTATCATCTGTATAAAAATTCTGTGCAAGTCGATCTCGATACGATATTTGAGAAGCGTGTAAAAATATTATATACATGTAAATTTTAATCTTAAGATTTTTTTTTTATGATACTTTTCTTCTATGTTGTTATTATTAATTAATAATTTTTATTATTATTATTATCATCTGTATAAAAATTCTGTGCAAGTCGATCTCGATACGATATTTGAGAAGCGTGTAAAAATATTATATACATGTAAATTTTAATCTTAAGATTTTTTTATGATACTTTTTTTTCTTCTATGTTGTTATTATTAATTAATAATTTTTATTATTATTATTATCATCTGTATAAAAATTCTGTGCAAGTCTATCTTAGATTTTTTTTTTATGACATTTGAGAAATTAATAAGTGTAAAAATATTATATAAATGTTAATTTTAATCTTAAGATTTTTTTGTTATATAAATGTTAATTTTATTTTTTCCGCCAGAATAAGCCGGTGTTAAGACTGTTAATAAATAAAGACGTATTATAAAACTAAAACCTTCGTTATTTTGCCCGACTCCACCGCCAGATCCCACATACATATATATATATACATATTTGTGCCAGCCCAACAAATGAATTTTAAAATGCACGCGAACTAACTGGAATAGTTAGTAAACATTTATTTTAATTTCGGCTATCTCATAATAAAATTTGTTCCGATTGTTCTGAAATGTCATATTCTGAAAAGTCTTGTTCTGAAATGTCATGTTTTGAAAAGTCGTGTTCTGAAAATTCATGTTCTGAATTGTCATATTCTGATTTGTTATGTTCTGATTTGTCCGGTTACCGAAGATAACATATCTCAATCAAGGGATCTATCGACAAACACAAATAAAAGTCTCCCGCTTTCAGAGGACTGTGATACTCACCAACAGCAAGTACAATGTTAACTTTTTTTTTCTTCACAGCAAAACATCTATAAATTTTATGAAATGAAAGTCGGGTTCGATTACGTATCTACATAATCATTTATTTCAGATTTTATAAACCATTTAAATACAGTAAAGTAATAATAAACATTTGCACAGATAAAATCATAATAGTTTTTACAAGAGGCGCGATACAGTTGTGTGGAAATGTTTTCCCGGAGCTAAGTTGGTAAGTATCGGCAAAAGACATAGTGTTTAA